>SJYX01009042.1:290906-414770 GCA_006410675.1 Oreotragus oreotragus
GTGTTCCACCCCCACCCCGACTTATGAGGCTTTCTCTTTCAGCCCTGGGTGGAAATCAGCACAGATTCCTGTTCTTATCAACTGAGTGCTTAAGTAAACAGAGCAGGTGCCAGAGTCAATAGGATATGGAAAACGAGATTTTGCTGAAGATTATTTGTAATGGGGTTCTGCTGCTGACACACAATCAGGAGTTCACACTTGGTGAGAAAGGGCATGACAGGGGAAAAGGGCTAGAACTTCACAAAGGGGCAAGGCTTGGTTTGCCTGGACCTAACTGGCCAGGTAAGGTCCATGCTTTTGTAAACTTCCTCCTCTCGCTGAAAGAACACTCTCATCTCTGTATGCAGACAAAAAATACACCATTCTGCCCCACCCTCATTTCAATAGACTGTCCTTAGGCCACCTGACCACTTTTCCCACTTATGGCAGTGCCTGCTTTGCCTGGACTCTGAGTTCAGAGGTACAAGAGCTTTGGCAGAGTGCTAAGGAAAAGGGACACACCGTCACTGTACAGAGGAAGTATAGCCATGGTAACCATGGTTTGGCAAACTGTTCTGCCTTGCTGAGGTCTGGGAGCGCCGTGCCTACTGAACTGGGTGTATTGCTCCTGGTTCTCACACCCTCCACTAGCAGCAGGATTCAAACAGCTGGCTCTTCTAGTCCACCTACAGCATGAATTTACCTCCTCTTTCCAGATATCCATCTCTAGAAGTATTGCTGCTCAGCTGTAGGGCCTTGGGAAGACTCCTGGCACAGTGCCCTTGCTCCCAACTCTTCTCTTTTGTCCTTCAAAACACAGTACCTTTTCCAGGCAGCTCAGGTATCTCAATATCTGAGGAAGAAACCTTAGATATTTGTTCTAATGTTTGCAATGATACCCCTGGCCTTGTATTTACAATTATACTTTTTCTAAAGAGCTGAAAGAAGATGACATCAATCCTTTCAAGTCGAGGCAGAGATGACTTGATTTGCATTTTGCCAGTGGGGAAACTGAGACAAGGTTGAAGGATTTGTATCCTGGTAGTCAGTGGTAAGGCTATCAAAATAGAGGCTCTTTTAGCATATACCTTTGGGCATTCACAAATGGAGAAAAGACATTTCAGTAGGCCACATATTTTTTCTAATCTCTTTCTATAAAAATCAAAGGCACTTTATAAAAACAAAAGAGAGACAAAGGTAGAGAAGCACTGTTATCACATGATGCCAACTGGAGGAAAATTTTAGAAGGGCATATTACAGGTCACTTTCTTTAACCTAGAAAAATAGAGACTTTTTTGGTAGCAGTCAGGAGTCAGATATGAGCTGGAGTTACATGACTGTATGGCTCTGCCAGCAAATTTTAAACTTCTTAGCTCCTCATCTGAAAATAAGGATGGGGTGGTTACCTTAAAGGGATGCTATGTACATGAAATGATGTATGTAGATAGTGCTGACAAGACCAAGTCCAAGGCAAACCGTTAACAAAATTAGTTATTATTATTATTTATACCACTGGGGCATAACAGATCCTGACTTCAGTAACAGCGAGCATAACATTTTGTTTTCAAAACCATAACCATGGAAACCATTCTCTCGACCAAGAACTTGACAGCCTTTCTAATAGTACAGATAGATCAGAAGCGTCACCATCATGCTAGATTTTGCGTCATATCCTGAGAAATCTTGATCAATTGGCAGTTTGAAAAATGGACCTATGTACTCATAACCATAAGTCACAGATACAGCCATGCTGGGTATAATACAGAACAGCATACAATGGCTACACTCGAGTGCCCTATTATTCCACTAAATTTCAATTTAGGATCTTTGTAAAACTACGACAAAAAAACGACGGCACTATTTCATTAGAAAAAAGCAATTATCTTATTATATTCAGCCTGTCCCATTTCTAAGAATCTTTCCACTATTACATAAACCACCTAAATGAATTTTGGAGCACCTCCAGGCAAGAGGACAGAGCTTGCTGCAGATCTGTGGATATGATAACGACAAGTTATTGCTATAGGAAAAACTCAGTTAGGGGCTCAAACTATTTTTGAGCCTAAATTGGAAAAATCTCTTTCTGATTTTCATCCTGCCACCCAATTACAAATATTTCATATGGACCACACATCTCCCCTGAATGCTTTACATTTTTGTAACTTTAAAATGTAGACTCATAAATACACAGTATAAGTGTATTGAATCCCTTTCTGGAAAAGGACTCTGATTTGTTTTAAATCACTTTTAGCCCAGAGATGAATGTATTTAAGATTATTTTAAAAATGCAATGGTTGAAAAACACTATCTCATGAGAAATAAAGAATTTATCAACTTTGAGATTAGATGTAATATAATTTATAGTCTCTACTTCCTTCTTAGAAATTATAGGTTGCATCAATCTCAAAATTAAAATTATGGAAATGTTCACAGGAAAACAGAGGGACTTCCTTGGTGGTCTAGCGGTTAAGAGTCTGCCTTTCAGGGGATGTGGATTTGATCCCTGGTTAGGGAACTGAGATTCCACATACCACACAGTGAGGCCAAAAAAAGAAAAAGAAAGAAATGAAAATAGGGAATATTCATCATGTGTCCAGACTAAAACACAGGTGAAGAGTCAGTAGTATGAATGCTGGGGTATGATCTGTTCATTCACTACTTCAGGTTTGTTAATGCTTACTCTTTCTTTTTAAATGGCCCCAAAAGCNCAGGGGATGTGGATTTGATCCCTGGTTAGGGAACTGAGATTCCACATACCACACAGTGAGGCCAAAAAAAGAAAAAGAAAGAAATGAAAATAGGGAATATTCATCATGTGTCCAGACTAAAACACAGGTGAAGAGTCAGTAGTATGAATGCTGGGGTATGATCTGTTCATTCACTACTTCAGGTTTGTTAATGCTTACTCTTTCTTTTTAAATGGCCCCAAAAGCCGGACACAAAGTAGCAAGATGTGAAAATGTCCTGTTTTCTCTGCCCTGGTCTGTTCTACTCATTCATGAATAAATGTCCGAGTGCCTTTTAAGGAGACGAGGCCAAGGCAGGTGTTTTCCTTCTCTCTACACTAAACTAACATGTCATATACCTCAGTTGGAAAGGTGCATGTCATGCAATCTCTAGGGACAAAGATGTAGCTGGTATAATGTACAGATTGGCATGGTATGTATGCCAAAGGTATAGATTCTGCTCTCCCACTGAGAAAGTACAATGACAGCGTGTAAGACTTGCTCGCCTAGTTCAATGTTTTGTGTGGAATAGAAAAGTTTAATGTAACTGAGGAAAAAAAAAAAAATCTAACCCTGTATTTTCAAAGAGCAAATAACCAGGCACTTTAAAACTAGGAAATGAGAGAATCTGATAAAGTTCTGCAAATAGTTTATTGGTTATTGTCTTCTGCCCCCAAAATGATTTCAATGGTGTGATATGAAAGTACCTTGTGCCCTTGTCCTAGCCCCAAAGAAATTACACAGAACTGCTTCCTAAGAATGGCCAGACGGCATCTTAGTAAAAAAATGTCTCTGAAAACACAAGTGGAAATACAGAAGGAAAACAAGAAGAGAAAAGGAACTTGGTGTAATGCTGCAGGAAAAATAGGAAGCAGCAGCAGCAAAAGTAATTGCAGGGACACAAATAATTACAGAGACCAGAAAAACTTGTCAGNTTTTTTTTTCATCTTTTTAACCATTTAAAAATTATAGTTAATTTATAGTGTTGTGTGAGTTTCAGGTATACAGCAAGATGGCTTTAGATAATTAAAGTTATTTTTATGGTCTATACTTTGCATGCATCCTCAGTCGCTCAGTCATGTCTGACTTTGTGTGACCCCATGGACTATAGCCCACCAGGCTCCTCTGGCCATGGAATTTTTCAGGCAAGAATACTGGAGTGGGTTGCTATTTCCCACTCCAGGGGATCTTTCCGACCCAGGGGTCCGACCCCGTATCTCCTGAACTGGCCAGTGGATTCTTTACCACTGAGCCACCTGGGAAGCCCCTATATCTATACTCTCGGTATCTTTGAAACGGGTCTGCTTAGTAAGCAATGAAAAATTATTCTTAGAATAAGGCTGGCTATTAATTAAGCCTTTGTTACTTTTAAATTATTTTACCTTGAAAATCAACAACATGAAGTACAGAAGGGATTTAAACATGACCTCTTACTGGCAGTTCTTTTAAACATTTATTCAAATGAAAGGGAATTTTGTGAAGAGGATGGAAATAATTCATGAAATCAAGAGGTATTATTACCATTTGGATCCATACCTCTTTCAAATTCCCTCTCTCAGTGAGCTCTCCCTTCTATTATGGAAAAAAGGAAAGTGGACCCTCTAGGTAATGGAATCACCACCTCCTCTAAAATTGCAGAAAAGCTGAGAAGTGAAGTGAGGCAATTAGGGAAGGCAAGGGAGGGAAATTCAGACCCATGCTGATTCACATGTGGTGGAAAACCCAAACATGGAATTGACTGGGTTCTCTTTATTACTGTTGGCCTTAGCATGTTGCTACCTTGGGCGCTTTGCTTTATCACACATGGAATTCTCTATTATAAAATTCAACTATTTTCAACAGGCCTCTAAAGCTTGACCTACATCTCTCAGTTTTGTGGGATTACTGGTGTACTATTCTCTGAAATGCCATTTTTTAACAATATCATGCTTCTTATCTAGATCTCTGTCTAACCTGCAGGGATCCAGACCCTGTGTGGTACCCACTGCATGATAACCCACAGGACAAGGAGGGAGGGAGAGAGGCTGCTGCTGCTGCTGCTGCTAAGTCGTGTTTGACTCTGTGCGACCCCATAGACAGCAGCCCACCAGGTTCCCTATCCCTGGCATTCTCCAGACAAGAACACTGGAGTGGGTTGCCATTTCCTTCTCCAATGCAAGAAAGTGAAAAGGGAAAGTGAAGTCGCTCAGTCATGTCCGACTCTTCGCGACCCATGGACTGCAGCCCACCAGGCTCCTCCGTCCATGGGATTTTCTAGCAAGAGTACTGGAATGGGTTGCCATTGCCTTCTCCGAGGGAGAGAGGAATCTACCTGAATTCCTGCCCTGAATGGTAATGCCTGTTAATAATAAAAGGAGACACCTTCCTGTTCTTTTTAAAAGGCCACTTTCTTTTCTGCTGTTTAACCTCATGGAAAAACAAAAACAACAGGTAAGCATGTTGAGAAGGCAGTAACGGCTCTTTCTTTTCTGTTTGGAACTTAGGTTACGTGTTTCACATAGCATT
The DNA here is from genome assembly GCA_006410675.1 of Oreotragus oreotragus. Taxonomy (NCBI): domain Eukaryota; kingdom Metazoa; phylum Chordata; class Mammalia; order Artiodactyla; family Bovidae; genus Oreotragus; species Oreotragus oreotragus. The sequence continues at coordinate 296,117 of SJYX01009042.1, forward strand.
AGGCTTCTTTTCATTTCCTTACAAACTCCCCCAAAGCTTTTTTAAACAGAGCTGTCAGTTCTGTTTGTTCCAGTCTCTGATTTACAAAGAGCCCGTGGATGGGAGCGAGCACCCTTTCGAGAGTTACTGCTGCATTTCCACGACGATCCTGCTTGTGAACCAAGAGTAGGAACTGACCCTTCTTGCTTTCCACAGCGATGCTCCCAGCTCACCCCAGTACAAGGTGGAGCCACGATGGGATGGGGAAGGGGATGGTTTTCCGCCCTGGCTCCACCATGGCACTAAGCCCCCAGATGGGACAGTAGTATAGGTTCCGTGTTTCATTCTCTAGCACTGGGATGCTCATTCGGAGACTTGGAACCCAGACCGTGGAATCTGGGAGAGCTCCTCAACACAGCACACAGACAACCCCACACCCTCCACACAGCACCACAGCACCACAGCCACAGCGAGGAGCAAGTCAAAGATAGAGGAGGGTTTGGATGCCACCAGCTGGTCCCCCTCAGATACCTGGCACGCCCACTGATATCTTTATTTCCCTCCCAGGCCAGGGGTTGGTGCATCACTTCTCACTATTCCTTAATTCCTCTCTCTCAGTCTTTCACTCTCAATGGGCAGCCAACATAAGTCTCCAAAGATCTACCTGCACCTTGCCTCAGTCTTCATTCTCTTCCATAATACCTGACACCATTAGTCACCTCCTCCTTCTTGAAACTACCGACTGGTTCTCAGCCACCCCTGTAGCTCCACCTCTTTACTCTCCGGCCACTTTCTCTCCTCTGGCTGACCCCCGGATGCAATCATTCCTCCAGAATTTTGTGCTGAGCCCACTATTTTTCTCCGTCCTTGACACTCCCTGAGCTGCAGCTATCCACACCCACGTCATTTCTTTTCTGCTGTTTAACCTCATGGAAAAACAAAAACAACAGGTAAGCATGTTGAGAAGGCAGTAACGGCTCTTTCTTTTCTGTTTGGAACTTAGGTTACGTGTTTCACATAGCATTAGGCTTCTTTTCATTTCCTTACAAACTCCCCCAAAGCTTTTTTAAACAGAGCTGTCAGTTCTGTTTGTTCCAGTCTCTGATTTACAAAGAGCCCGTGGATGGGAGCGAGCACCCTTTCGAGAGTTACTGCTGCATTTCCACGACGATCCTGCTTGTGAACCAAGAGTAGGAACTGACCCTTCTTGCTTTCCACAGCGATGCTCCCAGCTCACCCCAGTACAAGGTGGAGCCACGATGGGATGGGGAAGGGGATGGTTTTCCGCCCTGGCTCCACCATGGCACTAAGCCCCCAGATGGGACAGTAGTATAGGTTCCGTGTTTCATTCTCTAGCACTAGGATGCTCATTCGGAGACTTGGAACCCAGACCGTGGAATCTGGGAGAGCTCCTCAACACAGCACACAGACAACCCCACACCCTCCACACAGCACCACAGCACCACAGCCACAGCGAGGAGCAAGTCAAAGATAGAGGAGGGTTTGGATGCCACCAGCTGGTCCCCCTCAGATACCTGGCACGCCCACTGATATCTTTATTTCCCTCCCAGGCCAGGGGTTGGTGCATCACTTCTCACTATTCCTTAATTCCTCTCTCTCAGTCTTTCACTCTCAATGGGCAGCCAACATAAGTCTCCAAAGATCTACCTGCACCTTGCCTCAGTCTTCATTCTCTTCCATAATACCTGACACCATTAGTCACCTCCTCCTTCTTGAAACTACTGACTGGTTCTCAGCCACCCCTGTAGCTCCACCTCTTTACTCTCCGGCCACTTTCTCTCCTCTGGCTGACCCCCGGATGCAATCATTCCTCCAGAATTTTGTGCTGAGCCCACTATTTTTCTCCGTCCTTGACACTCCCTGAGCTGCAGCTATCCACACCCACGTCTCTGGCTTCACCAGCCCACTCATCCTTCAAAGCTCCTGGTCCTGCTTGGTGATAGCCTGCCAGCATTTTTACTGTTCTAAGTCGGTGAGGGCTGTGTGTACCTCAGGTCAATTAACTCCTCCCCTGGGCCTTCTCTGTTTCTGTAACTGTCATTCCCTCTTTATACTTAGGGCCCAACATACCAGCTACAAATCCCAGCTTTTTGATCTGTTTTTGTGGCTCTGCCCTACACACCAGACCATAGTAGCAGCGTCCTGCCTGTTCCTCCCCAGAATGGTCCCCGTGCTGACATCCCCAAGTTCACATCAGCTGCGTGAGTGTCTACACCTCCTTAAAAGCTAACTCTTGGAAGATGTCTTCTCCAGTACCCTTCAAACACAAGGTCTCTCTTCTAAGGATTACTGTCTATAGCACAATTGTGACACTGATGAACTGTATAACAACAAAATGAAACTCATAAGCTAAGAGTCAAGGAAGGTTCATCCTTACAGTACAGTCAGAAAAGTTAACCTATTTGTTCCCTTAATGGGTCGGTTGGTTTTGCTTTCACTACAGAAACAGGATAATGAGAAATAATGATACATATAATAATGTCAATAAATCAATCCCACACCTATGATCCATCTCTGTTTGGTCACACTGTGTATAATAAAAAGCAGATCAAGCTGATTAGCTCATTAGTATGAAACCTGAAAACATGATGTAGAAATTCTCTCCATTTGTGTAACTTGGAATCTTTGTTTTAACATAAAGAAGCAGCAGTTGCTTTGTTTAACATAAAAATATCAACTCTAAGCCCTGGCAACCATATGTTCCACAATTATAATGGGATCCAAAGTTCAAGAAAATTTTGAACTCAGTTGGGAGAAGGCAAAAGTGGGATGACTTGAGAGAAAAGCTGAAACATGTACCTTATCATATGTAAAATAGATGACCAGTGTAAGGTTGATGCATGAAGCAGGAAGGATACCCAAAGCTGGTGCTCTGGGACTACCCAGAGGGATAGGGTAGGGAGGAACTGGGAGGGGGGTTCAGGATGTGGGGGACACATGTATACCTGCGGCCGATTCATGTTGATGTATGGCAAAAACCATTGTGATATTGTAATTATCCTCCAATTAAAATAAATAAATTAGGGGGAAAAAACCAACCAAAGTTAAGAAAACTAGGTAAGGTCAAGATCCTCACGTGTTTATAGATGTGAACAAGCTATATACAACAGCATTTTTTCAAGAGAAGGCAAGATTTTAAAATGCTATTTTAAAGTACTGCTAAGCTGACACCTGCCATACAGAATGCAGAGAAGTATAAGGCCAACTGTGTAGGATGGCGAGTAATTGCATTGAACCTACCCTGCAGCTATTCTGAGTCTGAAGAGAGTGAAGCTCCCAATGGCCCCAGCAAGCCACTTGTGAGTGAGCAAAATTATAACTTTTTATGCTGAATTTAGTAAATTATGTAGTGGTAGAAACATTCAACTGCTTGGGCAAAGAAAAAAAAATCCCCAGGCACAGATATCTATAATTTATCCTCTATATTAGGAAGGTCAGGAAAGAAATGATGAAGTGTGATTTCATCCAAATATTCTTCTTCCACATGTAACAGAAGCCAAGAAATACTCGTAGGTTGAGATTTCACATCAAGGTTGCACGGGAGCTGAATGGGTATTTCTCAGTAGAGGAGCCCATGGCCCACAGGGCATCTGCTGGCCAGTGGGGGCAGGGAGCCAAAGAAGATCAGCCGAGGTCTCATTCCCCAGGGCTTTCTCAGACTGCCCACCCTCCTGACTGGGTTCTCTGCCAGACTATGCACATGTGTTATTACTAGTGACACAAGTGACCTGGAGAAGTGGATATTATCTTTGATTTACAGATGAGGAAACTAAATCCAGGAGAATGGAAGTCATATGTCTTTACTGGGGAGATTGGTGTGCCTCTAAATACCAATACTACCTTTTTCACCTCCAGTGGTTCTCAATGAAGGCTGACTGCCTCCTCCTACCCTCTGCCAGGTATTTTGGTTGCTACAACTGTGGGACCCTACTGGTATTGAGTGGGTGGAGACAACAAACTTTAAACGTTCTGTAACACACTGTTCTGACAGTCCTTACTTAAGGAAGAAACAGGGACTTCCCTGGTGGTCTAGTGGTTAAGACTCTGCACTTTGAAAGCAGGGGTGCCAGTTCTATCCCTGGTTGGGGAATTAAGATCCCACACACCGTGAGGCATAGTCGAGGGGTGGAGGAGGGGAGGAACTGTCTTGCCCCACATGCAAAAGCTCCCCATCAAGAAACACTCTGCCACTATGCTCCTGGAGACTGAAGGGAGAGAAACTGCTTTGAGAGGCCTCATCAATTACTGTCCTCGGTAGGCTTGGGGTGGCCTGGGGGAAGCAGGGAATGTTCACTAACACTGGTGTCTAAGTGAACACACATGAACCTTTTCTTAATTAACAGCATGCAGCTAACACAAGAAGGAACTATTTAAAGAAGACTTTACTATAAATACTTGCAGATAACAAAAGGGAAACAAATACTGGCTGAACTACAAAACTAAATGATACAGCTTCTCCCGTCATCCTAACTCCTCTCCCGGGTGATAGGCACTTCATTAGCAATGACTGCACAATAACTATGCTTGCTTGCTTGCTTAGTTGCTCAGTTGTGTTCGACTCTTTGCGACCCCGTGGACGGTAGCCCACTAGGCTCCTCTGTCCATGAGATTCTCCAGGCAAAAAATACTGGAGTGAATTGCCATGCCCTTCTCCAGGGGATCTTCCCGACCCAGAGAGCGAACCCAGGTCTCCCACCTTGCAGGTAGATTCTTTACCATCTGAGCCACCAGGGAAGCCCAAGAATATTGGAGTGGGTAGCCTAACTCTTCTCCAAGGGATCTTCCTGACCCAGGAATTGAACCGGGGTCTCCTGCACCGCAGGCGGATTCTTTACCAGTTGAGCCACCAGGCAAGCACAAAAACTATACTGAGGCAGAAAGTCTTCCAGAAGTCAAGACCTAGGATGCCTACAGCTCCTCTGTGGGACAGGTTCAGTTTGCCCCTTTTGGTCCCTCCTTCTCCCTTGCCTCCCTGTATGGAATACACTACATCAACAGCGTGCCTACACCTTCTGGCTTTCAGATGGGTTCAGCCAATGACGAGCTCTGGCAGGAGGCTTGAAGGCACAGCATTTACTTCCCTGGCTTTTTTCTACAAGGTTACCTTAGGCTAGATGGAGTCCTGACTGAAGTTCACAGCTCGCTGAAGCTAACAAACTCTATGCATCTTTCACTTTTTGTGGTAGGCAGAACAATATGCCCCCCACCAGTACCCATGCCCTAGTTCCCAGGATCTGTTAATATACTATCTTACATGACGAAAGGAAATTAAGGTTGCAAATGAAATTAAAGTTAATTACATGATCTTAAATAGGGAAATTATCCTGGATTACCCTGGGTGAAAATATAACCACAGGAGTCCTTAAACATTTAAAAGGGTGGCAGAAGCGGTCAGAGGGGTGCTATGTGAGAAGGACTTGACCCACTGCTGCTGGCTGTGAAAACGGAGGAAGGAACAGAGGCCATGGAACGCAGAAGGCCTCTAAAAGCCAGAGAAGCTAAGGAAATGATTCTCTCCTAGAGCCTCCGGAAAGGAAAGTAGCCCTGCTGACACAATGATTTTTGGCCCCTGAAACCCACTTCAGACTTCTGACCTCCAGAAGTCTTGTTTTAAAAGCCACTGACTTCGTGGTAATGTGTTACAGCAGCAACAGGAAACTAACACACTCTTTTCAGGTCCTGGGCCACTCATTCTCCTTTCCAGCCCAGGTCACTGACTCTCTTTGGTGGTTCCCATTCGTACCTTTGCAGAGAGCTTCTTTAAATAAATCATACTCTACCCATTTTGATTGCACTCCTGTTGGAATCCAGAGTAAACAGACCTACCTTATCATTAGGCTTTTTCCCACTAAAAAAAAGATCAAACCAGCGAATACTAAAGGAAATCAACGCTGAATACTCACTGGAATGACTGAAACTAAAACTCCAATACTTTGGCCACCTGATGCGAAGAGGTGACTCACTGGAAAAAGCCCTGATGCTTGGAGAGATTGAGGGCAGGGGGAGAAGGAGGCCACAGAGGATGAGATAGTTGGATGGCATCACCGACTCAATGGAGTTGAGTCTGAGCAAACTCCAGGAGATAGTGAAGGACAGGGAGGCCTGGTGTGCTGCAGTCCCTGGGGTCGCAAAGAGTCAGACACGACTTAGCAACTGAACAACATTAAAAGAAAATAAATCCAGTTTCACTCTAAACTCCAAACGCAGCCAGATTAAAACCCAGGCCTCTTCTATCTTTGTCAGTAAGTGGTTAATTTATTTCTCTTAACAAACAACTCACTGTGCTATTCCATGTTTCCTTCCCTACCTGAAAGTCACTAGGCCAACCATCATAGGCCAACTCAGCTCAAACTGATGACATCTGGGACAAATTTTTTCAGAATGTTATTTCAAGATACTGCATGTAGTTTATAATATCATAATAAAAGTGTCCTTCTCTCAATCTTATCTATGCATTTTTGTGAAAATACTGAACTTACAAGGGAAAGAAAGCTCTTTGCTTCATATAATCTGTATTCTGGAACTTTTGGAACTTTCTGGCTCTATTAGCTGTCAGCCTTGGTTTGAAAAATGTTACTTCAGGATAATCCAGTTAGATACTGTAAAAACCAGGGAGCAAAGTCCTTGGAGCTATATGTGTAGAAAGCAGCATTACCAGCTATGTATAACATTGAACTGTTGGGGAGAGATGACTGAGTAGTCAGTGGGCAGTGGCAAGGAGTGTAATGGGGACATGGTCTGACCACACAGCACCCTATGCCTAACTCTGCCAGTCACAGGCTCTGTGTCCTTCAGCAGGTCAATGTTTTCTCTCGATCTCAGCTTTTCCCCATTCATAATAGAAGGAATTAGATCATCTTTAATAATCACTCCAGCTCTCATGTGCTATATGACTTTATGAAATACTGAGTTGGAAAGTGCCACAAAATGCTAATGAAGAGGTGAGTAATGATTATAATCAGCTTTAGCAATGCTCATTCACTCATTCAGTAGTCAAAGAAGATAACTGTGCCAGGTACTATTTCAGGTGCTTGACTGCCAAGGCTGAGCAAATTATCACATTACCAGTTGGTATATATTAACCATATGGTATATATGAACCACATTGATGGACAAAATAATCCAGTCAAGAGAACTTCTTTAGCAACGTCACAGAATGACTTTATAGTTGCATACAACGAGTTATAAAAGGTACATAAAAATAAAAACTGAGGAATTCTTAAATTAAGCATCACTATTGTTGAGTTAAGCACTTCCCTAGTGGCCCAGATGTAAAGAATTCACCTGCAATGCGGGAGACATGGATTCAATCCCTGGGATGGGAAGATCCCCTGGAGGAGGGCATGGCAACCCAATCTAGTATTCTTGCCTGGAGAATCCCCATGGGCAGAGGAGCCTAGCGGGCTACAGCCCGTGGGGTCGCAAAGAGTCAGACATGACTGAACCGACTTAGCATAGCACACACATCATGAATTAAAATACATACAGGCTTAGAAAGTAGCTGATAAAAAATTTAGTCAAATATTTTGTCTAAATTAAAATAAAAACTTAAAAATGGTGGCATATAACAGCTATCTTTTTTACTGAAATAGTAGTCTAGAATTTATTAACATTGTCTTAAAGAAATATATTCATGCTTTGCATCTTAAACTGAGAATTAAAAGATATGCTCCACATTAGATTTTAAAACAGTAGCTTCTGAGCTCGAAGAACATACCAGGTGACATCAGAGCTTCTTTAGTAAGATGGAGTACATTCTGAACATCCTTTCTGTATCTCTCATCTGTGCAGACAACAACTTTTATCAGCTGCCACCCTGCCACACCCTGTGCTCCATTTCAAGACCCAGCTCAAATGCCCCCTCTTCTTGCCTGAGCATCCGATTTCTCTAGGAACTCTCCGCTCAGATTGGCCTGTGCCACCCATTTGGGCCCCTCAACATGTAATGACAGTTCTGTTGTTGCTTTAACTATTCATTTGTATCCTCTCAACTGAAGCTTCCATAAAAACTAACATCAGATTCCAAAGTTTCTTGAATCACAAATACTGTTTTCCGTTTTTCAACTACTTTCAATTTCTGTTATTTTGCTCTTGAGATCAAGGCTGAGTATAAACAAAAGAAATTAAGGATCCCCCAGCAAGGGCCAGAACAGTGTCCTAGATATGGTAGGGGCTTATGTCCATGGTGTGAATGCATCTCCAATGGTGTGGCCCTCAGGAGGACAAAGGCACCTTCTTCTGTTAATGGGAGGAAGAGTGACAATAACTGGGCGTGAGAGCAAAACCTGAAAGAGCACAAATGCAGAAAAATAATCATGATTTTAAAGTGCAGTCCTTTCTATGAATTAAAGTTGTTTGTGATTGAGAACTGACTTAATCCCATCTGGATTATGGAAGAGGACTGGAGACAGGTCTGAAGACACTCAGGAATAAACAGAGCCTTTCAGATATCTCAACATCATTAAGTCCCACTGAAAGAACTCAAGTAGGCTATGGGCACAAATCACTAATCAACCTGGACCAAAAAGTAGCTTTACAATATGAACTAGTCCCCAAACTACCAGCTCACAGGCACAAATATCAGCCCTCTCAGATCTCAACAGAGATAATTTTGCCTACGGGCAGTCAACAGATGTGAATTACCAAGACTCTGGTCTCTAGTCACAGATGCCGTAAGAGAAGCACCAGCATATATTACAAAATACAGTCCTCCTTTAGTATCCCTGGGGATTGGTTCCAGGCCCCCTTGGATACCAAAATCCAGGTATGCTCAAGCCCCATATATAAAATGGCATAGTATCTGCATATGACCTACGTACTTCCTCTGGTATATTTTAAATAATCTCTAGATTACTTATAATACCTAACACTTTGTAAATAGTTGCAAATACAATGTAAATCTACATAAATAGTTGCCAGTATCCAGTGAACTCAATTTTTACTTTCTGGAATTTTCTGGGGTTTCCTTTTTCTCCAAATATTTTTGATCCATGGTTGGTTGAATCCACAGATGCAGAAACTGCTGCTACAGAAGGCCAACTATACCTTTATCTTTGTAAATATGTATCATAGGATATAGTGTATGAATGTGTGTTACTCAGTAATAGAAATAGTAGCAAACTGTATTGCTAAACCAATTTAATCTGGGCTTTCCTGGTGGTTTAGCTGGTAAAGAATCCACCTGCAATGTGGGAGACCTGGGTTTGATCCCTGGGTTGGGAAGATCCCCTGGAAAAGTGAAAGGCTACCCACTCCAGTATTCTGGCCTGGAGAATCCCATGGTCTGTTCAGCTCATGGGGTCACAAAGAGTTGGACAAGACTGAATGACTTTCACAAGCCAATTTAATCTAAGGACAGCTCTGTGGTTATACTTCAAAATAACACACTCCACCAATTTTTGGTTTTGGTGTTGATGGTCACCTGTTTTTTCCAACTGCAATAATGTTTTTCAAATAAAAAGTCAACCTTCACTGAAACAGACCAACCTTTATGAATTATGAATCAGAAGATACTTAATGATTTGTAGTATAGCTTAGTTAATAGGCTTATTTTTAATAAGAAAAGTTTATTTTCTTCTTAAATGATGACATTTCCCCAAATTAACTTTAAATACACCATTTAACTCTTCAAGAAATATGAATGCTAAATAGTAGGAGATAAGTTGTATTTATTGACCTAGTCTATATATGTATTATCAACAATATTATTTTCAACTATTTCCCCACTGACTGCCTTTGTTAATGCTTACTGACATAAAATTTTAATTTCTAAACAAACTAATCATGCAAACTCCTCTTTCTTCCATTATTTTGATTGGAAAAAAACCACAAAGAATTGACATCCAAGAGAGGAAATTTAGTTGTGTAATTTGTAGGACAAACCTGATTAAATGAAGTCAGAAAATTTTATTTTCTACTCTTCAATATTAAGCCATTTTCTTTAAGTGGAAATAACAAGCCTCAACCAAAAGTGCTTTAGGAGAAAATGCTGGACAAAGAATGAGAAAACTAACAGGTCATGGTTACCTATGTTTACCATATTCCAGGGACATATACAATATTTATAGAAGACCGGTTATATAGGAACATAATTTTTGGGTCAAAAAGGCTAAACCGGGGTAATCAGATTAAGGATAAATTTGAATTATCCCCCTTGGGATAATTTACTTAGCTAAATTGGTAAACAACCATATTTGTTACATAAAAATGTAGAGAATAAAACAGAAATTAAATCTTCTTAAATACTACCTTAATGACATCACTGTCTTGCTGAAAAATTCATAACTACTTTCAAATGCTTCCAGGATAAAATCCAAACTTCCCTGTGCAGCCTATAAAATGCTCCTTAATTTGGTCACTTCCTGAGTATATAATTTTATGTACCAATACCCTTCAGCAGGGCCATGACTCACTCTCCCCTCAATGGACTTTACTGCCTTCTCTTTGCTCAACACCATCCCTTTCCTGGAAGCCCTCCACACTTACCATCACTCCGGGCCTGACACAGGGTCTCCCCACTTTGCCACTAAGCTCTTCCAAACACTCAAGCCACAGAAAATGCTGAAAATATTTAGAATTTCTAATTAGACAGACAGATATGAAATTTTCAATTTATATATCTAAATGTAAATATAGATTCTAAGAAGGGTCATGATCGTGGGGACTTTGAGATCTTTGAAACATCTGCAATAAGAAACACTGCTGAACAGGATAAATAACTGCTTCCCTTCATCACTTGGTTCAATAACTTTTGAAGGTAATATGCTGATATGACAGTTTTAAAGACTAGGATAAAAAAATTACCTTCTGGGTCAAGAAGGCTATGAGCTTAATTAGCTAATGGAAAATTTTTAAATAGTCACCTTTGGGGATGATTTAGTTATGAGATATTGATAAATACATTTGTGACATATAAATGAGGTTAGAGGAAGCAGTTTGAGAAGTATGTTTGAAATGCCAGATAAAAGTTTGATACCATTTTTAGGTGTTAGCTTTTTATCCACCAGCGGCACGTACTTTACCCCAGTTGTAACACCTCAAACTGTACCCTTGAAATAGGCACATTTTATCAATTGAGAAGTATATCTCAAATTTAAATTTTTTTAAAAAAATCTTAGTTATGATTCTGCCTACAACACATATAATAGACTACACATGGTTGCTAAAAAAAACTATAAATTAGTTGACAAAAGACAATTCAGCTTCTTCTTTCTTATGATAATATTGTTTTAAGACATGTCTTCTGGGTTCATGGGAAGAGAATGATAGCCTTTCATTCAGCATGGTCCTCTTCCTAAATCACAACCACTATTCATTCCCAGTACTACACTCAGGGACCAGCAACAGGCAGCCAGAACAGTGGTCTGCTCAGAGGAGACGGGTTAAAACATACTGTTCAGAAAAGTCATCTCAAAACACTTAGCCTGGCTTATATTTCTCCTTGCGTCTCTAAAGCACAGTTTGTGGTTTGGGGGACATTGGGAGGGTAGAGGGATATCTCTTAGGAAATCTCAGAGGGGGTCTTCAAGAGTCAAGGGGTTAGCTGACCCAATGTCTTCTGCAAAGGCAAGTAATCCAGTGCTGTCTTTGCTGACTTCCTCCCTCCATACCCTCACCTTGCTTTGCTTCCGATGTCTGATTCCATGGTGAGCTCCCAGATGGAGTGGTAAAGATGTGTCAGTAACCCAAAGTGTGCTACAAAAATGTCACTCTCCTCTATCTGTAACGGAACTGTAGAATTTTATTACCTGAGCGGCAAATGTGAAACCTGTGGGTCTTTATTATCAGAGACCAGCTGTCATAAGAGGAAAAAGTACTCCCGTAGGACAACTTGAGATTTTTTAATTATTGGAGCAACTTTCCCCAGGGTGTGGGTGTTCACAAAAATCGCTACAGTACAGGGAAGGGGCAAGAATGGAGGCCAAAATTTTGGACAAAACACTGCTGTGCCCTAAATTACATCTCAAGTAGGCTGAATCTAAATGTTTACTTTATTCCAGGGATAACAGAGAATGGGTTTTAATAGTTCCTCCAAACCAAATACTAGGAAGCATGAGCATCCAAACTTTCCTGAAGGACAAATGCTACTGCTTGTTTGTCAGAGTCTTAGAACTTCCTACTATATTATAGTATTATTTAGTATTTCCTAGGCATTCACTCAGCACTGAGCTAAGTAATGAAAACTATGTGAAGCAAAATGCAAACACACTATGGTTTGGTTGTAGAATCTGCACTTGAAGTAAAAATTATATATGGTCAAAATTACCCATGAAAATTCCTAAAATCACTGTCAAAGTATCCTTAACTTACTAAAAGACAAAAATGATTTCTTTTTTTTTTTTTTTTTTAGCATGTCAGCTGTCGCTTTCTACAGCTAGGGCAATGGAAGCCGAAGTTAGCTTCAGGGGGCACTTCTAAGTAAGGTGACTTTGCCAGCTGCTAAATGTGTATATCATACAGCTCCACTGGGTTAAGAAGCTGTTTCTGACTTTAGTAAACTCACACTACAAATATATATATATATATATATATATNTCTGGTCTCTAGTCACAGATGCCGTAAGAGAAGCACCAGCATATATTACAAAATACAGTCCTCCTTTAGTATCCCTGGGGATTGGTTCCAGGCCCCCTTGGATACCAAAATCCAGGTATGCTCAAGCCCCATATATAAAATGGCATAGTATCTGCATATGACCTACGTACTTCCTCTGGTATATTTTAAATAATCTCTAGATTACTTATAATACCTAACACTTTGTAAATAGTTGCAAATACAATGTAAATCTACATAAATAGTTGCCAGTATCCAGTGAACTCAATTTTTACTTTCTGGAATTTTCTGGGGTTTCCTTTTTCTCCAAATATTTTTGATCCATGGTTGGTTGAATCCACAGATGCAGAAACTGCTGCTACAGAAGGCCAACTATACCTTTATCTTTGTAAATATGTATCATAGGATATAGTGTATGAATGTGTGTTACTCAGTAATAGAAATAGTAGCAAACTGTATTGCTAAACCAATTTAATCTGGGCTTTCCTGGTGGTTTAGCTGGTAAAGAATCCACCTGCAATGTGGGAGACCTGGGTTTGATCCCTGGGTTGGGAAGATCCCCTGGAAAAGTGAAAGGCTACCCACTCCAGTATTCTGGCCTGGAGAATCCCATGGTCTGTTCAGCTCATGGGGTCACAAAGAGTTGGACAAGACTGAATGACTTTCACAAGCCAATTTAATCTAAGGACAGCTCTGTGGTTATACTTCAAAATAACACACTCCACCAATTTTTGGTTTTGGTGTTGATGGTCACCTGTTTTTTCCAACTGCAATAATGTTTTTCAAATAAAAAGTCAACCTTCACTGAAACAGACCAACCTTTATGAATTATGAATCAGAAGATACTTAATGATTTGTAGTATAGCTTAGTTAATAGGCTTATTTTTAATAAGAAAAGTTTATTTTCTTCTTAAATGATGACATTTCCCCAAATTAACTTTAAATACACCATTTAACTCTTCAAGAAATATGAATGCTAAATAGTAGGAGATAAGTTGTATTTATTGACCTAGTCTATATATGTATTATCAACAATATTATTTTCAACTATTTCCCCACTGACTGCCTTTGTTAATGCTTACTGACATAAAATTTTAATTTCTAAACAAACTAATCATGCAAACTCCTCTTTCTTCCATTATTTTGATTGGAAAAAAACCACAAAGAATTGACATCCAAGAGAGGAAATTTAGTTGTGTAATTTGTAGGACAAACCTGATTAAATGAAGTCAGAAAATTTTATTTTCTACTCTTCAATATTAAGCCATTTTCTTTAAGTGGAAATAACAAGCCTCAACCAAAAGTGCTTTAGGAGAAAATGCTGGACAAAGAATGAGAAAACTAACAGGTCATGGTTACCTATGTTTACCATATTCCAGGGACATATACAATATTTATAGAAGACTGGTTATATAGGAACATAATTTTTGGGTCAAAAAGGCTAAACCGGGGTAATCAGATTAAGGATAAATTTGAATTATCCCCCTTGGGATAATTTACTTAGCTAAATTGGTAAACAACCATATTTGTTACATAAAAATGTAGAGAATAAAACAGAAATTAAATCTTCTTAAATACTACCTTAATGACATCACTGTCTTGCTGAAAAATTCATAACTACTTTCAAATGCTTCCAGGATAAAATCCAAACTTCCCTGTGCAGCCTATAAAATGCTCCTTAATTTGGTCACTTCCTGAGTATATAATTTTATGTACCAATACCCTTCAGCAGGGCCATGACTCACTCTCCCCTCAATGGACTTTACTGCCTTCTCTTTGCTCAACACCATCCCTTTCCTGGAAGCCCTCCACACTTACCATCACTCCGGGCCTGACACAGGGTCTCCCCACTTTGCCACTAAGCTCTTCCAAACACTCAAGCCACAGAAAATGCTGAAAATATTTAGAATTTCTAATTAGACAGACAGATATGAAATTTTCAATTTATATATCTAAATGTAAATATAGATTCTAAGAAGGGTCATGATCGTGGGGACTTTGAGATCTTTGAAACATCTGCAATAAGAAACACTGCTAAACAGGATAAATAACTGCTTCCCTTCATCACTTGGTTCAATAACTTTTGAAGGTAATATGCTGATATGACAGTTTTAAAGACTAGGATAAAAAAATTACCTTCTGGGTCAAGAAGGCTATGAGCTTAATTAGCTAATGGAAAATTTTTAAATAGTCACCTTTGGGGATGATTTAGTTATGAGATATTGATAAATACATTTGTGACATATAAATGAGGTTAGAGGAAGCAGTTTGAGAAGTATGTTTGAAATGCCAGATAAAAGTTTGATACCATTTTTAGGTGTTAGCTTTTTATCCACCAACGGCACGTACTTTACCCCAGTTGTAACACCTCAAACTGTACCCTTGAAATAGGCACATTTTATCAATTGAGAAGTATATCTCAAATTTAAATTTTTTAAAAAAAATCTTAGTTATGATTCTGCCTACAACACATATAATAGACTACACATGGTTGCTAAAAAAAACTATAAATTAGTTGACAAAAGACAATTCAGCTTCTTCTTTCTTATGATAATATTGTTTTAAGACATGTCTTCTGGGTTCATGGGAAGAGAATGATAGCCTTTCATTCAGCATGGTCCTCTTCCTAAATCACAACCACTATTCATTCCCAGTACTACACTCAGGGACCAGCAACAGGCAGCCAGAACAGTGGTCTGCTCAGAGGAGACGGGTTAAAACATACTGTTCAGAAAAGTCATCTCAAAACACTTAGCCTGGCTTATATTTCTCCTTGCGTCTCTAAAGCACAGTTTGTGGTTTGGGGGACATTGGGAGGGTAGAGGGATATCTCTTAGGAAATCTCAGAGGGGGTCTTCAAGAGTCAAGGGGTTAGCTGACCCAATGTCTTCTGCAAAGGCAAGTAATCCAGTGCTGTCTTTGCTGACTTCCTCCCTCCATACCCTCACCTTGCTTTGCTTCCGATGTCTGATTCCATGGTGAGCTCCCAGATGGAGTGGTAAAGATGTGTCAGTAACCCAAAGTGTGCTACAAAAATGTCACTCTCCTCTATCTGTAACGGAACTGTAGAATTTTATTACCTGAGCGGCAAATGTGAAACCTGTGGGTCTTTATTATCAGAGACCAGCTGTCATAAGAGGAAAAAGTACTCCCGTAGGACAACTTGAGATTTTTTAATTATTGGAGCAACTTTCCCCAGGGTGTGGGTGTTCACAAAAATCGCTACAGTACAGGGAAGGGGCAAGAATGGAGGCCAAAATTTTGGACAAAACACTGCTGTGCCCTAAATTACATCTCAAGTAGGCTGAATCTAAATGTTTACTTTATTCCAGGGATAACAGAGAATGGGTTTTAATAGTTCCTCCAAACCAAATACTAGGAAGCATGAGCATCCAAACTTTCCTGAAGGACAAATGCTACTGCTTGTTTGTCAGAGTCTTAGAACTTCCTACTATATTATAGTATTATTTAGTATTTCCTAGGCATTCACTCAGCACTGAGCTAAGTAATGAAAACTATGTGAAGCAAAATGCAAACACACTATGGTTTGGTTGTAGAATCTGCACTTGAAGTAAAAATTATATATGGTCAAAATTACCCATGAAAATTCCTAAAATCACTGTCAAAGTATCCTTAACTTACTAAAAGACAAAAATGATTTCTTTTTTTTTTTTTTTTTTAGCATGTCAGCTGTCGCTTTCTACAGCTAGGGCAATGGAAGCCGAAGTTAGCTTCAGGGGG
The DNA here is from genome assembly GCA_006410675.1 of Oreotragus oreotragus. Lineage (NCBI taxonomy): Eukaryota > Metazoa > Chordata > Mammalia > Artiodactyla > Bovidae > Oreotragus > Oreotragus oreotragus. Next base: position 312,410 of record SJYX01009042.1, read on the forward strand.
CACTTCTAAGTAAGGTGACTTTGCCAGCTGCTAAATGTGTATATCATACAGCTCCACTGGGTTAAGAAGCTGTTTCTGACTTTAGTAAACTCACACTACAAATATATATATATATATATATATATTTTTTTTTTTTACAAATATATATTTCATAAGGTGCAGATTACAAGGTACATTTAAACCCACTTCAGCAAACTGAGTTCTTGACCACACCTTTGTGCATCTGGTGTTGAAGAAACGACCCTCCATTTCACAGATGGGGATGCTGAAGCCCAGTGAAACGGAGATACACACAAGGTCCCACACACAAGGACTCTCGGGGGTTCTGACCTCTGGTCCTCTGCTGTTACACCACACCAGCCTCTGCATACATACCATCCCATGAAGGCAGGAAAGGGGCTCCCATACACATAGTAAGCAACACAACAGCCCCCTGAGGTTGTGCACACTGACAGCATACTCTTCCAGGGCTAAGGACTAATGCAAAAGGAACATCCAAGGTAGAATCTGGCAGAAGGAAGGTCTGGGTGAGAGGAGAGTGACAGGATATTCCAGGCCATGAGAATGTGCCCACAAAAGGCAGCGGAGGGAGGGAACATGGAGCAAATTTGCCTCACTGGAAGGAAGAACGTACTGGAAGGTACAATAGGACGGTGAGGTTTTGTGTTCGTCCCTTGGGGTCTAACCCTGAGGATGTTACAATACTTAAACACCCCACACAGCTGAAGCTGGTTGAAGAAAAGAAATGGAATGGCAGTAACAGTGTGAGCAGATGCTTGCCCACACAAAGAAACAGCTTTATCGGTTTTCATATGCAAAGCAGAACAGCTGATATCTACACGTGGTTGGGCACAAATAGGAAACAAACCTTATTATATCTATCATCCTTTCAGAGGCTGGACTTTGCCCCAAGGAGGTAAATGCTCACGTGTTCTCTAACAGGGCTAAAGGCAGAGATGCCTGTTTATTTTACATTTATTTGCAGTGTTCCCAGGAGTTGAAAACTACCCCCCTCCTCCGGCCAAATGAAAGCATATGCAGGAGTCAAATCACCAAGCTGCTCTTCTCTTACTGCAAGTAATGCGTTTAGGGATTCGTCAGCAGGTGCTTCCACAGAAGGACAAGGAAGGGATGGAAAGGGCCAGGAGGAAGGAGCCAGTCAAGAAGAAACGCTGCGTGGAGGAGACAATGAAAGGCAGCCACTGGCCTGGGCCCCGGGGAGCAAGACGAGACGAAATACCCCAGAGCAGCTGTGCGCCAGGGCATTCACCAGGCTCAGGACAGAAACTCAGTATCTCTCGCATTTATGTTCTGAATTCATGGGCACGGGTGGTTTACATAAGTAAAACCTTATTATATCTATCATCCTTTCAGAGGCTGGACTTTGCCCCAAGGAGGTAAATGCTCACGTGTTCTCTAACAGGGCTAAAGGCAGAGATGCCTGTTTATTTTACATTTATTTGCAGTGTTCCCAGGAGTTGAAAACTACCCCCCTCCTCCGGCCAAATGAAAGCATATGCAGGAGTCAAATCACCAAGCTGCTCTTCTCTTACTGCAAGTAATGCGTTTAGGGATTCGTCAGCAGGTGCTTCCACAGAAGGACAAGGAAGGGATGGAAAGGGCCAGGAGGAAGGAGCCAGTCAAGAAGAAACGCTGCGTGGAGGAGACAATGAAAGGCAGCCACTGGCCTGGGCCCCGGGGAGCAAGACGAGACGAAATACCCCAGAGCAGCTGTGCGCCAGGGCATTCACCAGGCTCAGGACAGAAACTCAGTATCTCTCGCATTTATGTTCTGAATTCATGGGCACGGGTGGTTTACATAAGTACATCGAAAGCCTTCCACCACTTCTTTTTCTTAAGCAGAGAAAAGGCCAGGCACCTCACATAGGATATTAGACTCAGACCTGCCTTGTGTAAATCCATAAAGAAGGTGAAATGAGTCTGTCTCACTTACCCTCTTGGGAACTTTCTACCTATTTCTGGACAAGGCATGAACTCTTGGGACAGTGACCCAGGTTCCAAGATGCTTTTCCTTCCACCTCCTCATACTGCCCACCCAATTTCAATCTATCCCCTTAACCCAGGAGCCCAATCTACTCCACCTTAACCCAGGAGCCCAGATAAAGCGAGTTAACAGCAGCTTCAAGAGAAAGGAACTGGTCATGTCAAGGCTAGAGGCATCCTCTGGGGCAGGCAGCTTTCCCCATGGTTCTCAGAGCCCCCTGGACTCAGTCGTTTGGTTGCTAAGTCGTGCCTGATTCCTTTGTGACTCCATGGACTGCAGCCCAACCATTTCTACATACATTCAGGGTAGCCTGGCAAGGTAAGCCATCGAAAGTTTCAAGTTTAGTGTGATTTATTTGACCCACTGAGATCACTGAAAAACAAATTCTCAGGTTAGGCCTGAGTGAACAGCAAAGCAGAAGTTAAGAGACGACTTTATCTTTGCTTCAGATAACCAACACACTTCAAATTTTAAAAAGGGCAGCTGGATACCCTACATCCCAGCATCCCAGCACTACTTCCACTTGTGTTAGAAATTAAATACTCTACAGTCTATGTGAATCTCTCCAGTCAAAGGGCAGGCGGTTACATTAGCCCACATCTTTGCAGTTAGTAGGCTTCCCCTGTGGCTCAGTTGGTAAAGAATCCGCCCACAATGAGGGAGACCTGGGTTCAGTCCCTAGGTCGGGACGATCCTCTGCAGAAGGGATAGGCTACCCACTCCAGTACTCTGGCCTGGAGAATTCCATGGACTCTATAGTCGGACACGACTGAGCGACTTTCACTTGCAATGGACTGCAGCCCAACCATTTCTACATACATTCAGGGTAGCCTGGCAAGGTAAGCCATCGAAAGTTTCAAGTTTAGTGTGATTTATTTGACCCACTGAGATCACTGAAAAACAAATTCTCAGGTTAGGCCTGAGTGAACAGCAAAGCAGAAGTTAAGAGACGACTTTATCTTTGCTTCAGATAACCAACACACTTCAAATTTTAAAAAGGGCAGCTGGATACCCTACATCCCAGCATCCCAGCACTACTTCCACTTGTGTTAGAAATTAAATACTCTACAGTCTATGTGAATCTCTCCAGTCAAAGGGCAGGCGGTTACATTAGCCCACATCTTTGCAGTTAGTAGGCTTCCCCTGTGGCTCAGTTGGTAAAGAATCCGCCCACAATGAGGGAGACCTGGGTTCAGTCCCTAGGTCGGGACGATCCTCTGCAGAAGGGATAGGCTACCCACTCCAGTACTCTGGCCTGGAGAATTCCATGGACTCTATAGTCGGACACGACTGAGCGACTTTCACTTGCTACTTGCTTGCAGTTAGAACAGTAAACAAAAATATAACTTAACTTTTTATTATGCTCAACAACAATCATCTGTGCTAACCATCCTTCAAAGGAAGGAAGGAACCACCAGTCAGGCCAACAAGCTACTAGGCTGAGAGTCTGACCATCACTACAGATGGGTCTATCTGCTGACTGGATTTGCTTCCCACAAACACATCTCCATGGAGCTCTTGGGAATGGGAAATGTCTTAGAAAATGCTCACTTCCATAGATCAGAGCCAACTTTAATGCCAATAAAGAGCCTCAGAAGCTGAGCTCATCATCCTTTTCCTGGCAATGAGGAGAATCACAGAAGCCACAATGCGGAGGCATCACTTTACATTTCAGTCATGCAGACAATGGGAACCTCTCAGAGTGAGCGACAGAAAGAGCATGCTCCATCACAGAATTCAGAAAAGCCCAACTGGAGAAGGGATAGGTTAACCACTCCAGTATTCTTGGGCTTCCCTGGTGGCTCAGATGGTAAAGAATCCACCTGCAATGCAGTAGACCTGGATTTGATCCCTGGGTTGGGAAGATCCTCTGGAGGAGGGCATGGCAACCTGCTCCAGTATTCTTGCCTGCCTGGCAGGCTGCAGTGCATGGGGTCACAAAGAGCTGGACACGACTGAGCATCTAAGTACACAAACAAAGAACCTTGGGATTTCCCTGGCAGTCCAGTGGTTAAGGCTCTGTGATCCCAATGCAGGGGGTGCAGGTTCAATCCCTGGGCAGGGAACTAACATCCCACATGCCTAGTGCCATGGTCAGTCAATTAATAAACTAAGAACCTAACCCCAACCCACCCTCTATTCACACGACAACTGGGCTGACTTAACTTACTGCTGTTATTTTTTGCAGTGCAGGGGAAAAGGAGAGTTTGGTTGAAAAGAGGAAGACAATGGAGAGAGAGAGAGAGACCTACACAAAGTGAGGTGCATGCCAGACAGCAGTTTCCCCAATCCAGTCACCCTCATATTTCACCAAACCATTTTCTGCCATATCTGCATACCACCAGGATTATTTCATTATATTTTAAAAGATGCATTGTATCATAGTTAAAATGAAAAAACAAATATCACATTCTCTGTAACCCTCCCCATTCACACAAAGTCTAATTGCTGACTTTTTAAAAGGTGTCTATTACAGTTGCTCCTGCTGCTGTTTCAACTCTAAAACAAGGAAAGGCAAACACAGCTCCAGTAAGAACTGCCCTAAAGTCATTGTTTTCAGCTAAGGTTTATGAAGGGATTGCTTACTGGGTGCCAGGCATTATGCTAAGCACAGAACTTTAATGCTCATTTGATCCTTATCTCTCTCTAGCCTCCCAATAACCCTATAAGGTAAGTATGCCTATTCTACAGAAGAAAGAAGTGGGACTTGCCCCTGGTTATCCGATAATAAATCAGTGAGCTGGCTTCCACTCTGGTCTCTGTGAAAGCAATTAAAAACTGGAGAACTGCAGGAGCATAAACTCTACGACAGCACTACCCTCCACTTGACATTCATTACCTCCTAACCACAAAATATAGCCTTAAAAGGCCAAAATCCTCCATACAGAGCAACTGAGGAAAAATCAATTAAAATAGATTTTCATGTCTATTATATTATAAATTAAATGTAATAAATCCTTTCAACTAAATTTATTTTCAATATCCTAGCCAAAAAACCCATACTTGGAAACACTTGAGATGAACCATTTTTAATACTGACATTCCCAAGAAGGATGAGAAAGTGCTATGAATGAATGGGTCACTGTAATTATCCTTTAACATTTTTCTCTGATAATGCGTCTAGTGCTTGTCTTGCAGACCAACTCTCTCCAAAGAATACTGGGGTAGCTATTCAAATATTCTGCACTCTCATATAACTTGTTTACATTCCCTGTTTCATTTCAGAGACTGTCATTATGAAGGTTATGATTACTATATGTTTTTCATGAGATCTGAATACTAACTGCATGGCCTCAGTAACAGAGCTCCTCAAACACTGGATGTAACGATTAGAGGAGGTAAAAACCCATCAGTTCTTTTCAAAGGACACTTGAAATAGATTCAAGTTTCAAGGAAGTGGAACTGATAGCTGATAAGTTAATACACTTTCAAGCACAGATTCTATACATTTGTTGAGAGACTGCTGTATTATTTTTTAAATTGGGAACTCTGCCAAGTGGGAAGAAACACAGGTGGGTAATAAATGTTCATCCTCCCGAAATGAAGGTTGTTATTTGAGGAGAGATGTGATACAACTGAAGTATTCTGCTTTAATCAAAAAATTTTCATATGAAACTATTTATGATCCTATGTTCTACTCAATCTAACAGGAATAAAACATTTTCACTGAGCCAGGGCAGGAGGAAATGGGTTTAAACTGCCCTGCAAACAACAGAGTCCCTCTGCCATGACTACTTACCTCCGTCATCCTGATATTGCCCTGAGGTTCAAGTTCTATTAGCTCTGGTAGGTGTGCCATTCCCCTACGCCACCCCCACAATGTCCAATGCATTCACAGTCTAGTCCACTGACTAAAGCTTACTTTTTTTTTGGCAGGGGCTGGGGTTGGGGGGCAGGCGGGGCACTCTCCATGGCATGCGAAAGTGAAGTTGCTCAGTCGTGTCCGACTCTTTGCGACCCCGTGGACTGTAGCCCACCAGGCTCCTCCATCCATGGGATTCTCCAGGCAAGAATACTGGAGTGGGTTGCCATTTTCTTCTCCAGGTGATCTTCCCAACCCAGGGATCGAACCTGGGTCTCCCGCATTGCAGGCAGACGCTTTAACCTCCGAACTACCAGGAAAGCCCTATGGGATCTTAATTCCCCAGCCAGGGGTCGAATGCATGCCCCCTGCAGCAGAAGTGCGGAATCTTAACCACGGTACTGCCAGGGAAGTCTCAAAGCTTACCTTTTAACTATCCCACACACCAACTGCTTCCCCATTTGACCTGGTCATCACACTTGGAAGGACCACATCCCTCCCCCAGTGGTGTGGTCCATGAGGATGGAAGTGAAGAGTCTCATTCTCCCCTTGAACCCCAGCACCTAGCACAGTTCTCATAATCTGATGTCATGATTAATAAATGGGTTGAATGAATTATTGCTTTTGTTTAGTATCTACCTTGACTGCCAGTATACACAGGAATATTAGATGGATAAAGTTCTGGCTCTCTGGTAGGAATCATGCCAAAGCAGTGTAGAAAAAACCAAACAAACAATTTTTTTTTTTTTTTCAGAAGCCCGTCCAAATATAAAAATGCTACTCAAAATTTTTATATTCAGTCCGGAAAAAATGGTCCAGGGTAATGCCATAAAGGGAAGGAGAAAGAAGACTGGAAAACCATGTGCTTTAAATTCAGAATGGCTGAGGTCCACGTGCACCTTTGTGCCTTATAGGTCATATGATTGGGCAGTTTAATCTTTGCGGGGCTGGATTCTTCGTCTCTGAAACAGGGTGTCTGAGGACTTACAGGTGTAGCATATAAAACATGCGCACACTTCCTGGGCCATAAAATACACTCAGTATGTTGCCTTTCTTCTGTTTCCCAGGGCCACTTTTCAATCTCTAATCATTTGACAAAGAAACCATGATAAATACTCTCCTAGGGTATTAATTTGGAGAAGGCAATGGCAACCCACTCCAGTATTCTTGCCTGGAGAATCTCAGGGGCAGAGGAGCCTATTGGGCTGCTGTCTATGGGGTTGCACAGGGTCAGACATGACTGAAGCGACTTAGCAGCAGCAGCAGGAGCAGGAGCAGCAGGGTATTAATTAAGCGGGGAGGAGTAAAAATTAAGGTCAGTCACAGTGCTATTTGGGGTGCCCAGGTGGCGCTAGTGGTAAAGAAAACATCTGTCAATGCAGGAGTTGAAGGTTCTATCCTTAGGGGGGCGAAGATTCCCTGGTAAAGGAAATGGCAACCCCTTCCAGAATTCTTGCCTAGAAAATTCCACATGCAGAGGAGCCTGGTGGGCTACAGTCCATGGGGTTGCAAAGAGTCACACACAACTGAGCATAGAGCTATTAAGCTACTTAAGGTAGAAATATTTAAGTTTATAAGAGATTTTGAGTAATAATACTTTTAAAAGGAATAAAATGATGAGTCTGAAAAGTAATAACAAGGAGCGTGTGAAAAATCTGGAAAAGATACAAGAAAAGACTGCAGTTTTAACCGTAATTCTAAAATGCCTATTTTTCTGTGGCAAGTCATTCTTAAATTGGTCTTCCTAGAGATGGATTACTCTTATTGAACATAACACCTTTGAGTAATATCTAATACAGATATATTACTAGCTCTAATGATTATATTCTTGACAACCACCACTCAGTATCTAATAGATATTATACACAATGGTTTTATTGATGACAAAACCATATTCTTACAATGTTACCACTCAAGGGACAGATTTGACACAGTGAGTTTCAACAGAAAGATCTGAGCTGTGTCTATGAACAAATGAGACCAGAACAGAACAATCTCATCTAATCAGTTCACTAAGGTGGAACTTAATTCTACCCCTTGGGTTCAGCTGTGTTGCTGGGTTTGAAAAATCCTGGCTAGATGAATTTTACCAGCTCCATCTGGTTTTCATGATGTGTGCAGCACATTTTCTTTCAAGGAAAATAGAGTTCAGTAATTTGTTTATAGTTTCCGCATGCCACACAGCACATTAATGAGTAGAAATCGATTATCAGTTCAAGGAAAGGTGAGAGGAAATTATCTCATAATTGATGTTATTTAGAAATGTACTTATCAATCAGTCCTTTCGATGAACAAGAAGTGTGACAGAAATGGAAACACACAGGCCCTGGGAGAGACCTGTGGTGGGAGCAAAGGTAGGTCTCTGTGAATCCGGCTCACCATAACTCAGCGGTGAGTTCATGCCAGCGTGGGAACAAGTCCTGCAACTGCCTGTATCTCAGTTTCCCCACTGTAAAATGGGGCAAGCTGAGAAAGATGCCCTGGCTGATCCTTTTGGGTTTAGGGTTTCAAAATCACCTATACATTCCACTGAATTCCAAATGAGATTATTTATACCCTTTCTCATGCAGTTTAGATGTTACCAATAAGCCTAAATATTTCACTAGACTATATTTCATTTCAGAAAGCCTACTTCATGAATTTCATGGCATCCTAAATTTTATTTAGCTCACTAGGGGAAAGAATTCTCATCCACTGTAGAGAGCTTTTGGTTCCTTCTGAGCCCAATTTCTTTCGCACTCGTTTACCCAGCTCACCCAGGTATGCACAGAGGTTTTGTACTTTTCTACATGAAAAACACAGGCTTCCCAGGGCCTGCCCCAGCATGACTGGCCTGGCTGCTCAAGGCTGTCCTCCAGATGACCATAAGCAAGGCAGGCACTGGGGCTGAGTACATTCTGGATTGTGTGCCTGGGTATGCAGCAGCTCTTCAGCCCCTACAGTCCGGGACCGTGGCACGTCCCTGCCGGCTATAGGCCGGCATACTCCATCCTTCTCTCCTACAAACTTCTTGGCCCAAATGTCAGCGTCTCACTGAGGCCAACATCTTCCTTCATTCTGTACATTATGGCCCATCCTCCTTACACTACTGTCTATTTTGTTCTTGTGACACTGATATCTTCTCACACACTACGCAAACTATTACACATCACCTCCCCCTGTATGCTGCCACGTCAGCTGCACAGGTACAGGAGCTGCTCACTGGTTTGCTCCAAGCACCCAGAATGGTTCATAGGAGGGGCTCAAAATCTCTTCGGTGAATTAATGAACAGTGACCCTCTGACTAATTTTTTTTAGTCAGATGAAAGAGTTGATCGACCCTGTCAGTCACAACCTGTTTTCTGCCCAATTATTGTTCTCCATGGCGTTGTATGGACACCAACCAAGGGTGTATAGAGGATTCCTACTCTAAGTGCTGTTGACTCAATTAGCTGAGATTTTAAACGATATTATGAATGCACTGCCAAGACTTCAGTTTTGAGAAAAATAGGCCCAGTTAACAAAGGAGTCCATTTGACTTTCTTTTCTCTTTCCCCAGACGATATACAAAATAAAAAAGTAACAAACAAAATGAGAGAGGAGAAATGCTGTTTGAAATCTTATATTTAAGTGATCTAAACTGAACCCAGAATCCCAGAAAAATAAGCCCTCCTGGAGGGGGATGTCACAAAAGCCTGGGAATGAGCAAATAACACTTCCAAGAATTTATCTGAAAGTTGCAATCGAGCAAGTGTAAAAGTTTTTCAAGAATTTCACTGCAGCATTGCTTGTATTAGTGAACAGCTAGAAATAGTCTAAATATCCCACAATCTCAGTGGATCACAGCAGCTATTTATAAGCCATACAACGGGAACCTGCACAGTCACCAATACAGGGCTAGAAAAGATGGTCAAAGGACATGAGAAGGCATTCACAATGAGGTTCAAGAAAATGACAGGCTGAGTTCCAGTTTTTGATATGAGAGAAAAACAGGAAAAGCAAGACAAAAAAAGACGAGAAGGATATATTCCACAAATATTCATGATAAGGCTATTTGATAGAAATTTTTTCTTTTCATTTATCTGTATTTTCTAATTATTTTTGTAATGGAGAAAAATTATTTTAAAGTATCCATATGTAGAAGAGATACCGAAGAACATGATACTGATTCAGAGTGAAACTAACAGACAGTTTCGCTCTGTTAATGATTTCCACTCCACCATGTTGTTCTTAGCATATACATATACCAAAGGCATGCTTAACAGAGTCAGCACCCTTCTATGGAAAAAGCAAATTCTTGAAATCAGAATGTAAACATTTCAGTTCATAGCTTTTTAACCCCCAAGAAACTCTCTTATAAGAGAAACAAAGTGATGAGTAAAATCAATTATGATATTGAGGTGACTGGAAAAATATAGTGTAATAGCTGGAGATAAAAAGGAACAAATGTTTTCCCCATCTGAATTTCATCAGTTAACTGAAATCAAATTCATACCCCCATCTATTCATCTCCCAGTATAAACAACACAGGCTTTAGCTTTTACTCTCCACAGCATGCTTCGCCTCACCTCTCCCAGCGCCTGGGGAAGTGACATCACACGACATACGGAGTCAGAGAACTGTTTCGGCAGCATCTAAGACACCCAGATGTTTCCCTCACCTGAACGCTCACTGCCGCTTTCACAGAGAAGAAACAAAGAAACACGGTAAGGGTGCTTTTCTAGGCAGCCTGAGGATCAGTAAGTGATTCCTTCCCACAGGAAAAAGGGGCTGCTGTTTCTTTTTCTTTCCCAAGGCTTGGATTTCAACATACTTGCTTCCCTGCTAAGTCTAGGGATCACCTGTCGACCAGGGTATGAACCGTCTTTATCTTCCGAGGAAAATTTACTCCCTTTCAGGCTGTCACACCTTCATCAGTGCTCTGTTGACTCACCCCCATCCCAAACTGCCCAACTGCTGCTCCCTGCAGATCCCCACCCAAAATAACAGTTGGTGAAGTAGAAACTACCAAGTTCGTCTAACACTGCCACAGGCTTTCAAATTCTCAAGATTTTTGTATTTCAGGAAAAATGAGTTTATCTGAGAAAAAGGATGTCTTGCCTTACCCAGTATGCTCCCTAAACAGACTTGGAGGGAGACTTCCCTGACGACAGACAAAATTCCTGAATGGGTGGCTGCTCTAGGTGCGAAGAAAGTCCTGCAAAACTGCCAGAAGCAAGCCAGCCCAAGAACATGCTCAAAGCTACTAACATTTCTTAACTTCAGAAATACTCTCGGGGTTCGAAATGGGGCGAGAAAAAGACATATTATACATTCCCTCCGTTGAGTTGTGCAGGTGAGTCTTCCCGCACTTGCTCTGGCAAGTTCCTACGGGGGTGTGGAGCCTTTCTCCTCCAGTCTGCCTGGAGCACCAGCTGCCTTCAGGACGTTCCGTACTGGCTGGCTGTAGTCAGCACACTGGCCATTTTGCCTGAAGTCTCTATTCTGCTGTCTTTCAGAGCAAGAGCAGAGGCAAACGATTATGAAATCAAAGGGGGTTTATTTGAAATAGGGGAAAAAAATTAAAGCATCAAAGAACACAATGAAGGAAGCAAGCTGAAACAAAAGCAAAACTTTCCATAATGATGAATAAGGAGTTAGGAATCTCAGCTCTTCCCAGTGGCAAAGAATGGAGATGCCTAGAGAGTACGTTGTCTGCCACACCTCCCCTCCTCAAACTGAGGTCAGAACTCCAGCCTATACATCGTGCCTTTGATCACTGCCCTTAGGAAAGCTCATCTGTTCCAGAGAGGGCAGACTGTGGCTGTTCAGTTTCGAGGTCTAGTTGGCACACTAGTCTCCTGCTAATACACCCTACATTTCAGTCCTTTTACTAGGAAGGGCCACTGTCCCAAGGACACTGTGGATTAAGAAACTTCCCAGAAATCAGTAATCTGTAGCTTAGCAAGGGTCAGGGTTTAGAGAAGGAGACTTTGAGGAGGAAGTACTCTTCTCTCCTTTTCAATTGTGTTACAGTTTAGCCCTTAAATGACAACTGACTGTGAAGCTTCTTGCAAAAGAAAGCCAGAAGTGTTCACTGTCCCCTAGTACTGGCTACCACTGACCCTCTCTCTCCTTGGTTCTGTTTTCTTTAAAGGCAAAAGATTGCAGTTCATTTCTCTTTCCTAATCTGTTCAGAGACTCAAAGTCGTGGCAGCTGTTTCCATGAAGGGAAAAACGGTTGTAAAATGGGAGAAACTCAATAAACCCATCCGTCCAGGCATCCCGGACCCATCTCCCTACTCCTAAATCGGGTCTCTAAGGATGCGCACTTTAACACCACACTGCAAGTGACCTTGTTCTGGAGAAGTGGCAGGTATTCTACAATTAGCACACTCATTTATTCACAGAGATAAAAATGCGCGTGCAATAGTAAAAGACAAAAGCAGCATGTTCGAACCTTCACTTGTGAAGACTGGCCCTTTACCCACGCTCGTGTCTTGCAGGCAGCCACAATGCTGACAGAAGAAAAGTGCCCACTGTCTGGTGCAGCAGCTCAGAACCCTGAGTCTATACCAGAATCACCTGAAGGGCTTGTTTAAACAGATTCCTGGGTACCACTCCTCCCATGTTCCTGATTCAGTGGATCTGGGGTAGGACCTGAGAATCTACATTTCTAACAAGTTCCCAAGAGAGGATGATAGCTCTGGTCTGGGGACCATAATTTGAGAATCACTGCTCTGGTGCAATTTTTTTAAAATGCTGGGTCCCTCTAGCTAACCCATAGGCCATCAAAGTGGTCCTGGCAAGAAACAAGTTCAAGCACTTGGTACTTATTCTATCCAGAATGTGGTCACTGACTTGAAGTCCCTAACAGCTTGTCAAAGCTTCATTATTGTCCATCCATGCCTTCTTGCATGTCACCTTGGATCCAGAAAGACAGATGTTTTATGGACAGCTGCAACCCAAAATCACAGAAGCTGATGAGAGGAGTTTGTCCCTCCCATTCCTTCTCCTCCTTTCTCAACCAAGCCTTCATAACTTAGGATCCCTTAGGAGTATTTAAGAGTGAAAGCTTTGTTAAGAGATTTTGATTCAAAAATTTCCTTACCATTTACTAGTGGCTGTTTCTTGAACAAGTTTATTATCTCTGAGCCTCAATTTCCTTGTCTACAAAACCAAGCTAATAATATTTACATCATAAGACTCTGCACAAAGTGCCTAGCAGTTAGCAGGCCACAGAGTAAGCCCTCAATAAAAATGGTGGCCAACGACCTTCCTCTTTTTAGGAAGCAGCAGGCAGAGTAGAAAAATGCAATTGTACCAGATGATCATGTTTTGAAATCCCAGCTCTACGACTCAAGAGTTCTGTAACTTTGGGAATATCCAGTGACTTGTCAAAGCCTTATACAGAAAATGGAGAAAATAGTGGTGTCTACCTGCTGAATTTCTAAAGGCTAAATAAGACACAGATTCCTGGTCCATAACAAGCTATTCAAAGTTAGGGATTATTACTGTTACTATAATAGCAGGGCTGGGATGAACTTTAGAGATCTCTTAGTCCTGCATCCTCATTTTACAACTAAGAAAATTGGAGTTGAGGGAAAAGAGATGTGCTCAAGGTCTTGGCTTTTTGGGAACCTCAGACACATAAGTACACAGACCTGTAAGTTCTACTCATTCTCAGGAAATCAGCATGCTCACAGAGCTAAGAACGCCAAACAAGCCAGATACAAAGCAAAATACAGATGAAGATGAACACAAGAGTCCAAAACAAAGTGGAATTATAAGATAGCTTTGCCGAACACTGTGGGCTCTGCAGGCTTTAATGAACTCATTTCTTTCTATTGGTAAGGGGAAAGAAAAGGAGAAAAAAAAAAAAAAAAAAAAAAACCCAAAAGGTCTATCCCTGACCCGTACAGCTCTCCTGAGGGTTAACTGTGTTTTAGTAACTGCGTTTGGGAAGAGAGAAAAAGTACCAAAAAAAAAAGAAAAATATAAATTATATTTAAATAACAGTATAAATTAGATTTAAATGATACTATAAATTAGATTTTTTTTTACTTTCTCAGGAGCTATTCTAGATTTACAACTCACAAAAATGATCTTTTGTCTTTATGATTTTGAAATTACCAGCCCCCAAATCTACCGTTATTGTCTCTCTAGAGATGGAAAAGCCCCTTTTCAAACTCACTAAATCATTCATGATTGTGCATAACTTGTATTTCCCTAAAACTGATTTTTTTTTAAATGACAGTGAAAGAGGGAACCTCCCGGATGAGAGAGAAAAAGAAAAGGATGAGGATTGTGATTGCTGTGATTTATAATAAGAAATATATATTTGGTATTCATCCCCATACCTGGTAAAGAGTTCCTAAAAACTTCTGGAATTTCTTAAGTGACACTTTTCATTAAGGTGAAAGGAGAGTCTTTTGTCATCTATAACAAGCCCGTTCCAAACACAAGAGAGTTTATGTTAATGAGTGATTTATGGAAAGCCTCTATGATGGGGGTTGGTTGCTCTGGGGGAAGCAACCACAGGGTTAGAGATCCTGATTCCCTGGTAGCTCAGATGGTAAAGAGTCTGTCTCCAGTGCAGGAGACCCGGGTTCGATTCCTGGGGTGGAAAGACCACTTGGAGAAGGAAACGGCAACCCACTCCAGCATTCTTGTCTGGAAAATCTGATGGATGGAGGACCCTGGCAGGCTACATACAGTTCATGGGATCACAAAAAATCCGACACAACTGGGCAACTAACACTTTCACTTTTCAATTGATTCAGTCACCAACAGCCAATGACTTAGTCAACCATGCCTACATCATTAAGCCTCTATAAAAATCCCTGAAGTAGGAGGTTTGAAGACCTCCTCTCACACAGGTTGGGCAGGCTGGGAGGGTGGTATACCTCCTATGGAAAGGACAAGGTAGCACCATGCCCTTCCACATTCCTTGCTCTGTGCATCTCCTCTTTCTAGCTGTTCCTGGGTTATGTATGTGTTCATCCACTCAGTCGTATCCAACTCTCTGCGGCCCCATGGACTGCAGCCCGCCAGGTTCCTCTGTCCATGGGATTCTCCAGGCAAAAATACTGGAGTGGGTTGCCATGCCCTCCTCCAGGGGATCTTCCCAACTCAAGGATTGAACCTGTGTGTCTTGTGTCTCCTGCACTGGCAGGAGGATTCTTTACCACTACCACTACCTGGGAAGCCCAAATAAATTTATTAGTTGTGGCATGTAGGGTTTAGATTCCTACTGCTACTGCTGCTGCTAAGTCGCTTCAGTCGTGTCCGACTCTGTCCGACCCCACAGACGACAGCCCACCAGGCTCCCCCGTCCCTGGGATTCTCCAGGCAAGAACACGAGTGGGTTGCCATTTCCTTCTCCAATGCACGAAACTGAAAAGTGAAAGTGAAGTCGCTCAGTTGTGTCCGACTCTCAGTGACCCCCTGGACTACAGCCTACCAGGCTCCCCCCTCCGTGGGATTTTCAAGGCAAGAGTACTGGAGTGGGTTGCCATTGCCATTGCCTTCTGACCAGGGATCAAACCCAGACCCTCTGCCTTGGGAGCATGGAGTCTCAGCCACTGAACCACTTAGGAAGCCCTTCCTGGGTTATAGCCCTTTATAATATAAAGACCAGTATTCTAATAAATAAACTGCAGTTTATTGAGTTCTTTGAGCTACTCTAGCGAATTGCCAAACCCAAGGAGAGGGCTGGGAAAACCTCTGATTTACAGCTGGCTGGTCAGAACCCCATGGAATAACCGGGATTTGAGATCGGCACCAGAAGTGCAGTTAAGGGGCAGTCTTGTGATACTGAACCTTTTGCCTATGGGGTCTGAAACAAACTACAGGAAAAGTCAGAATTGAATTGAACTGTAGGACATTAGCTCATGTCATAGAAGTGCTTGGTGTGGGGGTGACCCCTCACATTTGGTGGTCAGGAGTACTGAGTATAAGCAGAGCGCAGAGGAGAGGAGTAAGAGCTTTACCTTTAAGGATAAGAAAAGTTGTATTATCATCTTGACAATATGTCTTTTTTTGAAAACAGATTCAAATTCAATAAATGCTGATGTTAAGAGAACATAAAAATCTTCCCCTTAAGATTACAACTTCTAGCATGATTTAGTGACCTACTAAAATGCTCTAATATACTGTTCTCAGCATTTAAAAAGAAAAGCATACCATTTTTAATTTTGAAAAATTAAATAAAACTGGAGAAACCTGTCAGAAAAATATATTAATACAACTTACCTAAACTGAAATTTTAGCAGTGACTATGAGTTTCAGGAAAAAGAAGCATCTTAGTAGCTAATTTCCCACATTTGAACCATTTCTCCTAAAAAGTCAGAGCATTATGAGTTGTTGCAGTGCAGAAAAAATACCCCTTAGAATCCTGGAATGAATTCTCAATTAAAAAAGAAAAAATCGATTCCAATGGCTCAAAACAAAGGTTAGCAGGAAAGATTTTGGTTGGTGAGACATTAAAACTTATATTATCTAATAATAGGGTGTTTAGAAAACAAATGAAAGAATAAGGGATGTAAAATAAACTTTATTAAGACTGAAATATCAGTGGCTGTATAGTCAATCAAAAAGAAAGAAAATGCTGTGGACAAGCTACTTATATCGGCTCTACTGAAGTTACAGTAAAGCTTAGCACAGCTACCACTTCAGCAACTCCCCCAAAATAGAGAAGCAGCTGCCTAGGAAAGCTGAGTGGGGTCTCCCACGTTTGTCAAAGAGCTCTGTGCTTACTTTGACTGATGACATAACAAATGAATGAAGCACAATTTCTGAACACTGACAGATACATTTAATGTTGCTAAAAACTGAAGACACATATCCTGAATTTCAGGGGAAAAATCTTAAAGCAAATTCACCTGTTCTTTCAGCTTATAATTTTAAATCAAAATGGATTTAATACCTTGCATTGCCTTTATCAAAGAAAATAAAGAAACAGGTTTTAGGGCTCAGCCAAAGACTGATTATTAGGCTTAAAACAAATCATCAGATGGTTTCCTATCTGACTGCTTTGCTCCCTAAATTTCTATCTTCCCCAAAGACAAGACTAGTTTTGCTGCTTCGTATGTAGTTTGATGCTCATGCACACATGAGGTAAGGAATGCCAGTTATACTGGCACTTACACTCAGGTAAGGAAAGCCTTCTTCAGCGATCAGTGCAAAGAAACAGAGGAAAAGAATAGAAAGGGAAAGACTAGAGATCTCTTCAAGAAAATTAAGATACCAAGGGAACATTTCATGCAAAGATGGACTCGATAAAGGACAGAAATGGTATGGACCTAACAGAAGCAGAAGATATTAAGAAGAGGTGGCAAGAATACACAGAAGAACTGTACAGAAAAGATCTTCATGACCCAGATAATCATGAGGATGTGATCACTAATCCAGAGCCAGACATCTTGGAATGTAGTCAAGTTGTCCTTAGAAAGCATCACTATGAACAAAGCTAGTGTAGGTGATGGAATTTCAGTTGAGCTATTTCAAATCCTGGAAGATGATGCTGTGAAAGTGCTACACTCAATATGCCAGCAAATTTGGAAAACTCAGCAGTGGCCACAGGACTGGAAAAGGTCAGTTTTCATTCCAATTCCAAAGAAAGGCAATGCCAAAGAATGCTCAAACTACAATCTTACTTGGGTTTCTCTTACCTTGGGCATGGGGTGTCTCTTCACGGCTGCTCCAGCAAAGCGCAGCCACTGCTCCTTACCTTGGATGAAGGGTTTCTCCTCACCGCCGCCCTTCCTGGCCTTCTTGCAGTCCATGGGGTCACAAAGAGTCAGACACAACTGAGCGACTAAACTGAACTGATACCAGTTGTGACTATTATTATACTTAACTAATTCAATTAAATATTATATAAGCTAATTAAAAACTGAGTGCAAAAGAAGCCATCATTTTATGTAAATTCTTCATAAAGACTTGCTAAATGTTACTTGTTTTTTTTTTTTTTTAAAAGAAGAAACAGCTATGGGAGAAACAACTAAAAATCATTGGGGGAACTGAAAAATCAAGAAGGATTTTCTGATGAGATTGCTGCAAAGTTAAGTTTGAACTTTACTTCATTTACTTAGCTATAAATAATGTTTGAAAAATTACAGGCTTGCTTTATATGAAAAGCATAAAAAATGTACTTTGGATGTAGTTTATTCAAGAAAGACAACACGAAAAGCTAATTAATAAATTCATACCCAAAGAAAATATTTTAAGTTAAAATTCAATTGATAAAATATGTTCAAAAATATTTTTTTCATGATTTTCTATTGTATGACTTTTTTGATTAAACATCTACTGATAGTCTTGACTTCATTGGATAAAAGGGTTTCTACTGTGCATGTATGTATGTTTGAAAAATGAACTAAAGAGTAACAGTGTGAGTATGTGTGTGTTCACATAAGTGTACATATGGACACCACCTTTGTGAGCAGCAGTCAGAAATGCATCTCTAACAAAATGGCATTTGTGCAGAAGTCTGAAGGAAGTGAGTCAACCACACAGGTGTCTGAGTGTAGAACATTTCAGGCAAAGAGAACAGCAAGAACAAAGGTCTGATATATACCCTTGATTTTGGGTGACTGGTTGAAATAAATTATGGGTCACTGATATACTAAAAACTATATAGCAGTCTAAAAATTGAAGTGAATGAGATAAAGATATCTCCATTGATAAATAATAAATGTGAGACATTCATTTTTATATTCAAATGTTATCATTAGAACTTCATGTTCTATATAATTGTATAAAATCCATAAATAAAAAACTATTCAGTTCAGTTCAGTCGCTCAGTTGTGTCCGACTCTTTGCGACCCCATAAATCGCAGCACGCCAGGCCTCCCTATCCATCACCATCTCCCGGAGTTCACTCAAACTCACGTCCATAGAGTCCGTGATGCCATCCAGCCATCTCATCCTCTGTCGTCCCCTTCTCCTCCTGCCCCCAATCCCTCCCAGCATCAGAGTCTTTTCCAATGAGTCAACTCTTCGCATGAGGTGGCCAAAGTACTGGAGTTTCAGCTTTAGCATCAGTCCTTCCAAAGAAATCCCAGGGTTGATCTCCTTCAGAATGGACTGGTTGGATCAGAAATACAAAATAAAATGGAAAGAAGCAAAAGGTATAATAGGAATTTTCACTCAACACTACCAGTTGATAACATTAAGTAGACAGAAAATAAAGATTAGAAAATTTAGATAAAAATAAATGTTTGAACTATTAAGTATGTGATTTGTACCCTCGTATTTATTTTAAACAAATAATTTAAACTTTTTCTGATCCTTTTCTAGAATCATACCTTTGTTCCTATTTTGCATGTTGCAACATTGACTAGAACTTTCAGATCTATATTAAAATTTAGATTAAAAGCTATTTACACCTTAAGTGATCTGACCACTGTCTAGCACTCTGATTTTGTGGTGAATCAATCTTTCCTTTTGCCACAGAACATAGAAGTCTTATTTATGATAAACGAGGAGGATAAAGTGTTAACCAGCCTTGGCAATGTCATTGTATCTGGCCAAAGTAGGGAAATTGAGGGGTAAGGGTAATGGGGCAAATATAGAAAGTGGGACAAGATTTGGCAGTAAGAATCTGTAAAAGATGTTTACTTATAATTTTCTATGTTTCTATCCTAATATGAAAAATTAGATCACATCTTTGTCTACTTTGATTTTTTTTTAAGTAAAGTACCAAAACCTTGAGAGAAACCCTATTTGATCATGGTGGTAGTTCAATTAATTTGCAGTTGCATTTGTTATTCTAGTGTTTTATTTAGATTTTTCACATCTGTCTTCACTAATTAATCTGTTCTGGCCGGTATTCTTTCTGTATGTGCTAATTCTAGTTTTCGTGTGAGGATTATGTCGGGTTTACAAAATAAACTGGGAAGTTTACTCATGTTTCAAGGCTCATTCTTAATACATCCAGTAGATGGTGATTGCAGCCATGAAATTAAAAGATGCTTACTCCTTGGAAGAAAAGTTATGACCAACCACAGAGTACATCATGAGAAATGCTGGGCTGGAAGAAACACAAGCTGGAATCAAGATTGCTGGAAGAAATATCAATAACCTCAGATATGCAGATGACACCACCCCTATGGCAGAAAGTGAAGAGGAACTAAAAAGCCTCTTGATGAAAGTAAAAGTGGAGAGTGAAAAAGTTGGCTTAAAGCTCAACACTCAGAAAACAAAGATCATGGCATCCGGTCCCATCACTCCATGGGAAATAGATGGGGAAACAGTGGAAACAGTGGCTGACTTTATTTTTTTGGGTTCCAAAATCACTGCAGATGGTGACTGCAGCCATGAAATTAAAATACACTTACTCCTTGGAAGAAAAGTTATGACCAACCTAGATAGCATATTCAAAAGCAGAGACATTACTTTGCTGACTAAGGTCTGTCTAGTCAAGGCTATGGTTTTTCCTGTGGTCATGTATGGATGTGAGAGTTGGACTATGAAGAAGGCTGAATGCTGAAGAATTGATGCTTTTGAACTGTGGTGTTGGTGAAGACTCTTGAGAGTCCCTTGGACTGCAAGGAGATTCAAACAATCCATTCTGAAGGAGATCAGCCTTGGGATTTCTTTGGAAGGAATGATGCTAAAGCTGAAACTCCAGTACTTTGGCCACCTCATGCGAAGAGTTGACTCACTGGAAAAGACTCTGACGCTGGGAGGGATTGGGGGCAGGTGGGGAAGAGGACGACAGAGGATGAGATGGCTGGATGGCATCATGGACTCGATGGACGTGAGTCTGAGTGAACTCCGGGAGTTTGTGATGGACAGGGAGGCCTGGCGTGCTGCGATTCATGGGGTCGCAAAGAGTCGGAGACGACTGAGCGACTGAACTGAACTGAACGAATGCCAGTTACACTGGCGCTCAGGTAAGGAATGCCAGTGGCACTGGGTAAGGAATGCCAATGGCACTCAGGTAAGAAATGTTACACTTACACTCAGGTAACGAATGCCAGTTACACTGGGAACATTTGCTGAGGGTGCACTATTAGTCTGTTCTAGCTGTCACAGCCAGAGATTCAGAGAATCTTGGAATATATGCAGTCCTACCAGATGAAGCAAAATGTTCCTATCATTAGTCTTAATATTAAATACATAGACTCTTAATATATTATATGAATGCTACACATATGTTATAAAATGTTACTATATAATTAGTATATCAGTTCATTTCAGTCACTCAGTCATGTCAGACTCTTTGCGACCCCATGGACTGCAGCACGCCAGGCCTCCCTGTCCATCACCAACTCCAGGAGTTCACTCAGACTCATGTCCATCGAGTCCGTGATGCCATCCAGCCATCTCATCCTCTGTTGTCCCCTTCTCCTCCCGCCCCCAATCCCTCCCAGCATCAGAGTCTTTTCCAATGAGTCAACTCTTCACATGAGGTGTATATAATCATATAATTAATACACACACACTTAATGTTCTGTTGTACTTTTACTGAATGTCATGTTACTAGTATTATTTCATTCATACACTTCAAAATATGCATCTATTAAACACTCGTTATGAATTAACTATTAGCTCTTTTAATAATTCTATTTCTTAGCAATTAGCAATCTGGATCAGTAGTTCTCTCACAGTATGATCTGGCTACCCCTGGGGTTGCTAAGATCCCTGAAGAAGGTCCGAGGGGTTTAATTGCTTTCACGGTTAATAGTAAGACATGTTGTGCTTTTATTGTTCACATTTTCTCATGATGGTACAGTGGAGTTTTCCAGAGGCGGCAAAACATGTGATGATGCCTGTTGCTCTCACAGTTAATGAAATGTGTGCTTGTATATGTTTGTGTTTTGACAGTGTCTCAATTTTAATTTCTCATAGGGTAAATATCAGTAGACCTCATCCACATAAACAAAAGTCTATGCTAGAGTCCACAACAATTTTTAAGAATGCAAAGAGGTACTGAGACTAAAAGTTTTGAGAATCTTATTCTAGATAACTAGCAATAATTCCTTCTGTAACTATACATATTTCAAAGTAGTAATTCTTGGATGACTTCTAGAACTCTTAACTTTCAAAATGAGTGTTCCCAGAGAAAATATCTAATTAAGAAAGTATAGCAATAACAGCTCAGCTAAACAACTTCACTGGGTGTGGTAGGAGAGAGACAGGAAAGAGGCCAGTGGTTAGCTGCAAGAGCAAAAACAGTTTAAATGTCTGTTAACTGTCACCAGTCCCCTAATGCCTCAGTATAAGGTCACTCTTAAAATGCCTATTTGGGGTTACCTTGTGGTTGGAGTTCTGCTTGCCTTGAAAGAAAAAAAAAAAGAAAGAAAGAAAGTACCTGAATCTAAAACACTCAACATTTAGTCTGTTTCTTCTGCACATGGGACTCTGGTTGAGAAGACTGTCTGCTTTTGGAAAACCGTCTCTGGCATGGGTTTACGAGAAAGATAAGGAAGATGATCGTTCCTGTAAATCAGAAGAGCAGAGTGGGAGCCTCCAGATGACTCATTAGCAATTAGCCCAGCAAAGTCTCTTAAGTGTCTGATGCAACAGAGCACTAAAGCCATGTGCCCCTAAAGAGAGGAGAGAATGGGAGGGGTCATAGAAAAGATGTATTTGCAACACAAAGAATTAAATTAAAAAACCAGAAAAATCTAATATTCTACTTATAAGCCTGAACTCCCCTCTGTCACTCTCATTTTTAGACCCAGTTTCCCTTGAAACAGTATGTATCTTAACTAAACCCCTCAAAACACTTTTTAATTTATTCCCCTATTAGTCAAAATATACATACTGAATTGAATATTTCAAAAATTCATTTAATTGTACCTAATCTTGGATAAGAATGTTTATTAATTTCTGACCTGTTTCTAGCATCTTGCCTTTGTAAATATGGCATTCCAGGAGTTTTTCAGGATATCTTCAAAGAAGGATCATTACCCCAATGCTGACAAAGTGTTGATCTCTCATCGTTCCATGTCCTGTTGCAAGGTCATTTTCAATTTGCTGTCTCACTAGACCCTTGATATGAGGCAAAATCATTCCACGCTTTTCTCTCTTCCCTTTATTATCACAGTCTCTAATGAGTTCTGCTCGCTGTATTCAGTTAGTTTGCTTCTCTTTGTCAAAATAAATCTTTGTTTATTCTTATCTAATGCACAGCCATCTATCAATTCTTTTGTTATGTTTCCCCAGAATCTTACGTTACCATAGCCTAGAAATTTTAATAAATTGCCAACTCATTCCGGTTTGGAGCTTTTGTCTTGATCTTTAGAATAATTTTCCAGTTATGAGATAATGTTTTTGTCAAAGTCAATTTGTATTAATTTCATATGCAGAAATTCTGTAACACACTAAATCATACACCATGAACTTAAAACTACAATTTAGTTGTTCCTTTTATCTATTTACTAACAAAACACATAAAAACTAATCCTCCAAACATACACTGATTTATTTGCTTGACACACTTTATACTTTATTCTTTAGCATTTCAGTAAAATTTTTATTCAAAATATTTTTCTCTCCAACACCACATTCTCATAGAAATAATGTATCTTAATTATCTTCTAATTTTAATTTCCTCTTTGCACTGGTTATTTGGGCAGGTAGAACAGCATGATCCTAGAATCCCCCACAGTCTCTGTCAAACCTCAAACAAATATTTGATTTGACTGCAAAAACTTCATAAATTTACCCAAGCAACACAGCATTGCCTAAGCTGTGCGTAAGGCAGTTTCAATAGTAGTCATTTCCTAACTTCCTAAGAGAACTAGGAGAATCAGAAGCGTGTTAAAAAGTGTCTAACACAAATGCAGCGGAGGAGAGGGGATGAGGATACCCACGCTGAGTGTTCAAAAGAGCTGACATCTTTGTGCTGGGATCATTTGGCCAGAGACTCGTCAAGTGAGAGCATCTCATTCAAAGTCACAGTATTAAAAGAAAATGCTTTCATTTCCATAATCTGTTTTTCAAGAAACTGTCCTTATTTCAGACCTTCTTTAACTTTCTAATTCATAAAAATAACATTCAAAGATAAAACGCACTTCAGCAAAAATAAAGCAGCTTTAGGGTTCTTTACTCAGGATTTTTTTTTAAACAGCATCCATTTTGCCATTTTTTAAATCCTCACACATATTCTCAGCTATTCTTATCATGCCTAATCTCACTGACCAACCCATTACACACACTCCCTATCTCTAGCTTTCTAACAGCATTCTTATCTTTCCTCAGAAAGTTTCAATAGTTTTTGCATATTGTCCTTGGATGCTTTCCCTTGTGCAAAATAGGGTGGTGTTTTGTTTTGTTTTGTTTTGTCGTGTTTGGGGCAGGAGGCAAAAGATAGGGAAGTGCTTATTTTAAATCTTAAAAATCTAGCAATTTACTCATCTTGCCCCTATACATATATTCAGAGAAAATTTAGTGTCCAAGTTCATTTTGCAAAGCTCGGCACACACTGCCATTGTTGTGTCTTTCTATGTGAATGATGCCTGATACCTTCATAAGTGCTCCAGCTTTGGGGCCTTGCCTTTGCCAGTGAGTGGGGTCCACTCACTGCCCTCAGGTACAGGAAGGAAAAAGGTGGTTCTCCTTCCACCTCACTGACCCTGCTGGAAACACACAGTCACAACTTTGCAAAGCACACTATTTCTTAAAACAGAGGCCTCTGTGCCAGGCATACAGAACATGCTAATATGTGCAGTGCTGGCCCTTCAGTGTGATGTGGTTAGAGCACATTCCAAAACTCCCTTCCTCTCATTTGTCAGCTGGTATTTCCCCCATTCTTTAAGCCCATTTTAAACTGTTAAGCAATGGATCCTTGAGCACAGACCCCTTTGAACCAGAGCTTTGAAGCCAGGTCATTGCCTTAGGCATGAAACAGGATGAAAAATAAGTCTTCAATTACTAACTTCACCAAACTCTGCCTTTTTCAGAAGCCAAGGTTTATATTCAGAAAGTCTCCTTTTTCAGCTTTCCAACAGGCTGAGAGCTCCAAATTTGTTTCTTAAAAACAGATTCTAATTTCCCTTATCCTTCTTAGCATCTAGGGAATCTTAAATTCAGTCTTGTAAATAGATCTCAGGTCCACTGAGTACTCTCCAATGTTATCCGACCCACTCACGCCTCTGTCCTCACCTCATTTTTACAGTCAGGCCTTCCAGCCAATGGTCAGTCCCCACCCCTCAGCTCTCCCCCGCCATCCCTCTGTAGCACTCCACCCATCACAAACACCTTCTTCCATTCCTTAGGCCACGCACACTCATTCAGGAGGTTTGAAGCTCTCCTTCCACTTTTACAACTGATCATCAAATGCAAAATAAACAGAAAGGAGGACATGATCTTAAATTAATAGATTCAATGTTGGCTACCACTTACGTCCACACTGACTTCTTCTAGGTCAATGCCCATTTTCATGTAAGCATTTAGAGGGAGATGATGTTTTCTGTTTTACCAGACTGAATTTTGTAATCACAGCCCATTCAATGATACGAAGTCCCTCAGTGTTGCAGAGAGTGATTTTTAACAATAGCCACGAGCAATGCTTTGTTAAAAACCGAAGCTGAAGAGCATTATTGACTATCAACATGACCTGGGTTTTATTCTGTGGCATTATTGGTGTGGAAATTAAATATATGCTGGCCATTCTTATGTGAATAATGCTTCATTTATGCAACATAGATAAGAATCTCTGAGTAGATTCTTGAACAATCCCTTCTGGAAATAATACAGCTATTTAGTTAATAACACAGATTTTGAAAAGAAAAATCTCTTGTCATATCTTGCAAAGCTTTTGCTTAACCTCTGGCATAGGAGAAAAATTAAGAAGTGGATAGAATACACTCATGTTTGAATTTAGTAAAAGGAGAATTCCATTGAAATGTCACATGGTTTTATTCTTCCATCCAATTCCTGACTTTCTGAGGGTAAACTATCCATTTCGTAGGTTAACTATGAGGTTTAGAAACCTCAGTCTGCCCCAGCTGGGTCATGAAGAGGTGAACTAGGAGGTCATATGAATATTTCTAGTACAAGTTTTGGTAAATGTAGAGGTTCTTGTCCGGCACCTTGAGAAGAATTCAAGAAAAGCAGGTTCTTGGATTTGGGCCGTTAGATTCTGCAGCCTCAGCATCAGCAAGGGTGCAGCAGGTCTTCCCACAGGGGCTACCAGTCCTGTATGTCACCTACCCCGCCCACATTCTCAGCAAGTACATTGCGCTAAGCTGCCATAACCTTGGACACATCTGCAGAGCGACTCTCACAAACTGGGAACTCTGTGAGGGCTTCGGGGCTCTCCTTACCCCCACCATGGACCTCCCCGCAGGCCTCATGTTCCCATTTCAGAGTTGAGGGAGATGTGGCAAAGAGAGATTATCCAAAAGGGCAATAAGGAAAAAAGCTAGCATTCCAATTCAGATGTCTAGTTTCTATACTCTTTTTCTTTCTAGAATGGTATGTCATCCATGCTATTTCTTTATATTAACTGTACCCCATAAAAAAGGGTGTTACTAAATCCCCAAAATATCAATTTTAAGTCACAAACAGTAAAAAGCAGTATTGCTAGTAATACACTGACTGAACAGAATTATTCTGTACTTTGTGATAAGATGAGGAGACTAAATAACAAATTACTTTTTTCATCAATCGTATAAGCATTATTTCCCAAAAATGTTTTTTATATAAGAAAACCTAAGCAGAATGGTAACAAATATTTATGAGTATTTATTCTATGAAAAGCACTCTAGTAGTTACTTTATATATTTATTTCATTTAATCATCACCTCATGAGCTAACTATTTATTAACATCACTTTAACCAAGGAAAAAAACGAAGCACAGGAAACGCAATTGCTTGGCCCAAGATCACAGATAATAGGTGGCGTGGTGATACCCAAAGCATGGTATTAGGGGATCTGGTCACTGGGCAATCCTGTCACATTCAGGGAACTCACCCTGGTTACGTGACAGATACAGGAGGCCTCAGACGTGAACAGTGAGGCGGAGGCAGTCCCAGGACACCCGCCCCTTGGTCCCAGCCCCCAGAAGGGTAGGGGCAGGCCAGCATAGCCTTTTGGTGGGACTAGA
Organism: Oreotragus oreotragus; assembly: GCA_006410675.1. NCBI lineage: Eukaryota > Metazoa > Chordata > Mammalia > Artiodactyla > Bovidae > Oreotragus > Oreotragus oreotragus. The sequence continues at coordinate 339,240 of SJYX01009042.1, forward strand.
GCTCTTGACACTCTCCCTTCCTTCTTGTGACAGATGACAAGGAACAGAGAGGGCTAGGCAGAGAGCAAGATGGAAAATTCTTAAGTTAGAAAATACTGAATGTGGGTGATTCAGTAGAGAATGGTCGGAGGTATGATGAGGTAGTGAGGTATCCTGGGGGGAAACCTGGTCATACTTTTTATACAAATCTTAAGGGTGAGGGTGGGGATTAGCATTTATTTAGTTAACCCATTATCCCCATTTTAAAATGTAGGAATTTACAACCAAAGAAGCTGAAATGGGATGTTTTGTAAATTACTTAATAAAATACAATAGCTATTTCCTTCTGAAGAACTTCCGTCTCAGTCATCTTCAGTTCAGTTGCTCGGTTGTGTCTAACTCTGTGACCGCGTGGACTGCAGCACGCCAGGCTTCCCTGTCCATCACCAGCTCCCAGGGCTTCCTCAAACTCAGTCACCTTAAGGCACCACTATTCAAACATACATAAAAGTCTGAGGAGGGGTCAAATGAATCCCCATAACCCAGAAACCCAACCCCAGAACCCAACAATCATCCAGACTTTGCCAGACTGTACTATCTGCTTCACCACTCCACCCTTTGTAATTTTTCTGCTCAAGTACTTCAGAGTAAATGTCATTTGTCCTAAAGTGGTCATTTACCTCTCCAGGTTTCAGAATATATGCATTACACAGAACACAGTCTGAATAATCATTGGTATCAGGCCTGGTCCATTTTTAAATTCCACTGTTTATCTAAGAATTACTTTCTTTTTAAACTTGTTTTGTTCAAATCAGGATATCCAAACAAAGAACATTTACTGCATTTCATTTCTTTAGTTCCTTTTAATATGTAACAGCCCCTCCTCAACTTCCCTTTTTTAATCAGGCTATCAGCTTAAGGGAGAAACTAGCACAATTATAATCATTTTTAGTCACTTCATGTCCCTGATCATTTACTATGCGCCTCAGAACATACTGGACCTGCCCGAGACTTTCCAGCCTCACTTTTTGTCTTCAGTTCTTCAGATTTTCTTTTCCTTCACTTTTTGTCTTTAAAGTGGAAAACAACTACATATGACACATCATACGGGCAGCTGTGTTTTATCTTCCAGAAGTGATCCACATTATGAAGGACTAGGCATGTCTGTTATTACAGTGATACTTAATTACAATGGGAAGCACACTGAAGTCCTCCTTGAGAGACTGGTAGGAACCCAGCCAACCCAGCCCTTTGTCCCATTACAAAGAAGGAATCAGAGCCAAACCTGGGTAATTCTCTTAAGAACAGAGCTGCCCATTGTTAATTCTGGAGCTTGGGGAATTAGAAGGCCAACAGACGACTGTGGTGCAGGGGAAAATCAGTTTGCTGTATCACAGGATGTACTGGGCTCATTTTCTTTGTCAGAGGTTTTTAATTATTTAGGATGAAGCTCCAGTGCATGTTTTGTAATAATAATGAAGTCTGAGGAACACAAAACCTTGCTGCAGCAGGACACGGCTATTAAATCTTTGCTGAGAGCAGGATGAGAGGGTCAGGGCTTCTGACCAGCTTTTTGGGACTGGTAATGCCCATCAGGTCTGTAAACAAAAAAGGGAGAATTAGCCAACTCTGAATGGCAAATCCGATTGTACCATGGAAGCCACCAGAGGCCAAGTGACTCTGGAATGGCCTGTTGTGAGGGTGGCTCTCTCCTCTCTACCCTCATACAGCTCACCCTGCAGCAATGGGCTGGAGCCAAGGGTTGATGAGCCTGACAGAGGCCCTGAGTAAAGCTTCCTGTGGGATTGTCCCCAGAGACTCTCATTAAGGGCGCCGTTTCTACACTCCTGGATTATATTCTATGAAACAAAACACCAAAAAAGGCATATGTTGAGTGAAGTGAGGCCATCTAGGATTTGGGCGCTGCTGCAAGTGGTCCTTGATACGAGGCTGGAAGGCACTGGCTTCCCCCTCCCTCTTCCTGGCACGCCACAGTTACTCATTCAAACCAATTATTTTATTTCAGAAATTACCATGATTAAAAAGAAATTAGTGAACAATTAAAAAGACTTTCTCTGGGAAGGGGAAAAAAAAGGGCAATCCAAGACATGCTTCATTAGAATAAAGCAACTGAATAAGAAGGGCTAAGAAGGCTCGAAGGGAAACATGACTCAGGAGTGTCATGGACCCTGAATCCATGGGGGAGTGACATCTTTATAGACAATGACACACTGCCTTAACTACACAGGGGTCAACTGTTCTGTGACTGGATCATCCAGGTTATTTTCCCTCTTTCTTGCCAATCTGAGGCTATTAGCTCACATGGTGTAGTTTGGCTGCTGCTGCTGCTGCTGCTGCTAAGTCGCTTCAGTTGTGTCTGACTCTGTGCGACCCCATAGACAGCAGCCCATCAGGCTCCCCTGTCCCTGGGATTCCCCAGGCAAGAACACTGGAGTGGGTTGCCATTTCTACTGAGTGCTAAAAAAAAGGGCACGCTGTCTCCAAGGGCTTATGGGTTTCTGGGGGACACAGAATATGTTGAAATAAGCCCAGAGGTTTGCACAGAGTGCTGCTGCTGCTGCTGCTAAGTTGCTTCAGTCGTGTCCGACTCTGTGCGACCCCATAGACGGCAGCTCACCAGGCTCCCCCATCCCTGGGATACTCCAGGCAAGAATACTGGAGTGGGTTGCCCTTTCCTTCTCCAATGCATGAAAGTGAAAGTGAAGTCGCTCAGCCTTGTCCGACTCTTAGTGACCCCATGGACTGCAGCCCACCAGGCTCCTCCATCCATGGGATTTTCCAGGCAAGAGTACTGGAGTGGGGTGCCATTGCCTTCTCCGTTGCACAGAGTAGGCACTCAAAAAATAAAACCTTGAGCAAAAAAGTCTTAGGGAGCCTCTCTGTGCTCCTTACCCATCCAGACCATTGCCAGTCCAAGGTATGCTATAGTTTCTCCCATTAGAACACTTATACTAAATTGGCCATGTACTTGGCTTGTGGTCCCAGCCAGTAGCTTAGCAACCCAAGAGCAGCTTGTTATTAGTTAAATACAAAATGCTTAGCACAGTGCCTGGCACATATCTTGAATGAACTAATGAATGAAGAGGGCAGAGAATGAAGTTTATAGTCAAAAAAAGCTACATTTTTTTTTCAAATAAATTACATACAAAAGAACTGAAAGTGGAGCTTTGATTCCACAACTCAAAAATGAACCTATTAAGAGCTCATTGTGTATCCATCTAGTCTTTTTCTCATTCATCTACAATATATACATTTTGGGGATTTTCTTTTTTATTAAAAAAGATTACACTATGCATAACAGTTTGCAATTGCTTTTTAAAGAATACAATAATAAATATGTCACATATGACTTCCCAGATTTAGTATATACAATCCCTCTCATTGTTTATTTCAGCTGCGTTAAATTTCAAACAGTGACTATAGCATAATTTACCTATTTCTTTGTTGAGAGATATTTGGGTCATTTCCAAGTGTTCACTATTATAAATAATGCTGTAGAGAAGCTCACTTTTAGCATGTGCATGTGTCTGTGTACACACATGTATCTGACCCTGTGCCAAGCACTGTATAAGCCAGGCCTTGGGATATAATGGTGAACAGACACCATCTTGCTCTCAGGAACATCAGAGCCTGATGAGAGAGAAAGACATTATTCAGAGAAGCACGTTAACACATAAACAATCAGCAAGTGGAATAAATGCTCAGAAAGAAAAGGATACAATCATATGAAAGCATCTCATCGAAGAATCTAGAGGAATGGGGAGGCAGGTGGCATGTGCAAAGGCCCAGTGCAGGAGGGACCAGAGCTGAAGCACAGAGTGACAGGTGATCCGGCTGGATGTCCCGGAGCTTTACTCACTCCCATCTTTCTGAGCAGAAGATCCTTCCTGTCAGTTCTGATGAAACTGATTAGAACGTCTGCCTTCTTCTCTACCTCGAATTTCCGAACTTTGCCAGTTCTCTTTTCACTTCTAACAGTTTTCAAGCAATGCTTCAGGGCTTGGTTTTATTTTATGTTCCCCATATTGTCAACAGTTGCCCTCTTCACCAGCAATCTTCCCCTGACCTATACACACCCTCAGTTCTCTTCTTACTAAAAAAACAAACAAAATAACTTGTTTAGATCCTGCTTCTGGGTCCCCACTCAAGCTGCCATTTCAACCCGATGCCCATCCCTTTCATCCTGGTTATGATTCTAATCACCCCGTTTCCCAGGCATTCCTCCAGTTTCTAGACACTGCCATCCGGCACACTTTCAGCCCACCTGAACTCTGAAAACATAGACTCCCGTCACCTCCTTTTTCTACCCCTGGATCTCGGCAGCCCTGTGGCAGGAAAAATCAATCTCAGGAGTATGGAAGTTGAGGCTCCTCACAATCTGACTCCCGTCTATCTTTCAAGGCTGAACTCCCACCATAAAACCTGCCCATCCTGCTGTCTTCGTCCTTCAAGTCACTCAAGCTGCCCCAGAACTGCCCTGTGCTTTCCTGTTCTGTATCTCTGCTCCTCACCTCCCCGCCACTCCCATTCATCTGTCAGAATTCTCTCCATCTTTCAGGAACCAGTGCAAATGTCACCTGGCAGAGCTTTCCTGGCACCACCGCCCACCCGGCCCACCCCGCCCCCCTCGCCCATGAGAGCTCTTCTCTTCAACTTCACCCCTTCCCTGTCTCCCACTGAGAGGCACACTCACCCCTGTGTTCCTCACACTGCTGGCCTGGGAGCCTCATCATGAATCCATCCTTCCCGCACTTCTGCAACTTCAGCCTTGTTACCTAGGCTCTTTATCAGTAACTGGGGTTATTAAAANGCTCATTGTGTATCCATCTAGTCTTTCTCATTCATCTAAATATATACATTTTGGGGATTTTCTTTTTTATTAAAAAAGATTACACTATGCATAACAGTTTGCAATTGCTTTTTAAAGAACAGAATAATAAATATGTCACATATGACTTCCCAGATTTAGTATATACAATCCCTCTCATTGTTTACTTCAGCTGCGTTAAATTTCAAACAGTGACTATAGCATAATTTACCTATTTCTTTGTTGAGAGATATTTGGGTCATTTCCAAGTGTTCACTATTATAAATAATGCTGTAGAGAAGCTCACTTTTAGCATGTGCATGTGTCTGTGTACACACATGTATCTGACCCTGTGCCAAGCACTGTATAAGCCAGGCCTTGGGATATAATGGTGAACAGACACCATCTTGCTCTCAGGAACATCAGAGCCTGATGAGAGAGAAAGACATTATTCAGAGAAGCACGTTAACACATAAACAATCAGCAAGTGGAATAAATGCTCAGAAAGAAAAGGATACAATCATATGAAAGCATCTCATCGAAGAATCTAGAGGAATGGGGAGGCAGGTGGCATGTGCAAAGGCCCAGTGCAGGAGGGACCAGAGCAGAAGCACAGAGTGACAGGTGATCTGGCTGGATGTCCTGGAGCTTTACTCACGCCCATCTTTCTGAGCAGAAGATCCCTCCTGTCAGTTCTGATGAAACTGATTAGAATGTCTGCCTTCTTCTCTACCTCGAATTTCCGAACTTTGCCAGTTCTCTTTTCACTTCTAACAGTTTTCAAGCAATGCTTCAGGGCTTGGTTTTATTTTATGTTCCCCATATTGTCAACAGTTGCCCTCTTCACCAGCAATCTTCCCCTGACCTATACACACCCTCAGTTCTCTTCTTACTAAAAAAAAAACAAACAAAATAACTTGTTTAGATCCTGCTTCTGGGTCCCCCCTCAAGCTGCCATTTCAACCCGATGCCCATCCCTTTCATCCTGGTTACGATTCTAATCACCCCGTTTCCCAGGCATTCCTCCAGTTTCTAGACACTGCCATCCGGCACACTTTCAGCCCACCTGAACTCTGAAAACATAGACTCCCGTCACCTCCTTTTTCTACCCCTGGATCTCGGCAGCCCTGTGGCAGGAAAAATCAATCTCAGGAGTATGGAAGTTGAGGCTCCTCACAATCTGACTCCCGTCTATCTTTCAAGGCTGAACTCCCACCATAAAACCTGCCCATCCTGCTGTCTTCGTCCTTCAAGTCACTCAAGCTGCCCCAGAACTGCCCTGTGCTTTCCTGTTCTGTATCTCTGCTCCTCACCTCCCCGCCACTCCCATTCATCTGTCAGAATTCTCTCCATCTTTCAGGAACCAGTGCAAATGTCACCTGGCAGAGCTTTCCTGGCAATGGCATCACCGACTCAGTGGGCATGAGTTTGAGTAAACTCCAGGAGTTGGTGATGGACAGGGAGGCCTGGCGTGCTGCAGTCCATGGGTATGCAAAGGTTCAGACACGACTGAGCGACTGAACTGAACTGAAGGGAAGCTCCGAATATAGAGAAGATATGTCCAGTTTACTTTCTACTTGCTGTTATCACAGTTCATTTCAAAATAATACAGTTCATCTGATGAAAAATACCTTTTGGGAGAGGGAGAGGGTGGGATGATTTTGGAGAATGGCATTGAAACATGTATAATATCATATATGAAACGAATCGCCAGTCCAGGTTCGATGCATGATACTGGATGCTTGGGGCTGGTGCACTGGGATGACCCAGAGGGATGGTACAGGAAGGGAGGAGGGAAAGGGATTCAGGATGGGGAACACGTGTATACCTGTGGTAGATTCATGTTGATGTATGGCAAAACCAATACAATATTGTACATTTAGAAAATAAAGAAAAACATCTTTTTCTCTGTTTCATCAAACATGCTAGTCAATAATATTACTTTGACTATTAGAATTAGCATCTTCCTTAATTAAAATCTCATCCTTTTTGCAGACATCCATAATTAAAAAATAAAAGAAAAAAATCTTGCTGTGCAAGATATACCTTAACAGGTTATGATAGTAACAGATGAGACACTCGGTCTGACATGGCACATCAGCTAAAACGTTTAAGTTCCAAAAAAAAAAAAAATAGGTAAGCAAAAATGTTAAAAAATGGTATCAATGACAATGATATGTAATGATCTGAGCCTTAGGAACAGGGTTTACAGAAGCTAAACCGGGGCAGAAAAATGAATATGAATTTATTTTTGGATAAAACGGTAAATTTAAGTGGAGACTGTGAAATTTCACCCAGGTTTTCTGTGGTGGCCCCAGAGTGTATACAAATGCTTCCTAATTAGTCAGCCTGGCTTCTCACCATGAGCCATGGTAACCGAGTTAACTTATTTCACAGTTCTCTTTTACTTCACTCACTAGCTCAACATGCAATCTTGGAGTTTCTGTTTTAATTATTTTGCAATCTAGCCCAGACTTCGGTATCACACAGAGTTCATAACCATAAGAGGAAGTAAAATTCATAGCTGTCACCAATCTCCAGGCAGACATCATGGCTTGTTAGGTAGTGATAGAAGCAAGGCCTGGGAGGAGTGGCCAGCATCTCAGCTAGTCAGAACAAGGGCTGGAAGGTACCACGAGCAATGTGGGTCAGAGGTCATAGGAAGGAGATCAGCTCAGGGTGGTACATCAGGCACCTAAGGATGAAAGGCAGACTGGACATAAAAGATTAAGCTTTGAGGCACCCCAGGTCCCAGTCCATCCGACCAGGCTCAGTCACAGACACAAGATTAGGGAAGTGAGCAAGGATGGAGTCTGATGGCTGAGGTGGCCTGACAGAGACCTGTGCCATGGAGCTAAGTGGCGTGGGTGTTACACCCATCGAGAGATGCCACATATTCACTTTGTAGCCTTGAATATAATCTTACCTCATAAAGCCTTGGTTTTCTTATTATAGAGGGAGAATATTATAAGTAGCAGAAAGTGTGAGGAATAAAGTGGGACACCTCGAGGAAGCTCCTAAGACCTCTATCACCTGTCTAGTACTGGACAAACAGACAAGATAAAAGTAAAGCTCTTATTAAATGATAATTCCCTTCCCTTTCCCAAGAGGTTACCGGTGACTCTCCACTCAGCCTCTCTCTGGTTGACAGGTAGGCAAGTGACCCACTCTGTGAGAATGCAAAGGGTAAGGAAGCAAAATAACCTGACACTGGTCATTCTAGTCCAAACCCATCATTACAGCTTACAGGTAAATCTACCTGACTTTCAAAAGAAGAGAGAGAGAGAAAAATGTCCAAAAGTAAATTGTCAGTTTTCAAAATGCAACTCCAGGCTTGTATGACTCTGGGGAGGCCACCTGTGTGCCTCTGTTCCTCACACCTAACAGCCAGGCTACAGTATTGCCCGTGTTTGAGAGAAACACAGAACCAAACCAAAAATCCTGTCAAATCACTTTAAAACTGAAGGCAAAATGTAAATGCCCTTGGGTGTCCCAGGTGTTGCTAGAGGTAAAGAATCTGCCTGCCAATGTAGGAGACAGGAGGGATGTGGGTTCGATCCCTGGGTAGGGAGGATCCCTTGGAGGAGGGCGTGGCTACCCACTCCAGTATTCTCCTCTGGAGAATCCCATGGGCAGAGGAGCCTGGCAGGCTATAGTCCATAGCGTCGCGAAGAGACGGACACAACTGAAGTGACTTAGCACGCACACAGGTAAATGCCCTTATAAGGACAGTGAGGGGATGACGTTTGACTTTTCACATCTATTTGGGTTATCTGGCAAGCCAGATCAGATTGGCTGATCTGAGCAAACGCAGAGCCCCCTTTCCTGCAACGGTGAACACTTGCAGTCCAGAGGCAATCAACGATAACCCTGTTCCCACTGGGACTCTCCTATCAGTCGGACTTAAACCTTTGCTTTTCATTGAGTCAAAAGCTGACTGTGGGGACCATAAATCATCAGTTTTCAGGACACAAAGGGATCTGGGTGATTAAGCAGATGGGAGTTCACACATCTGCTTATGTTTTTAAGAACAAGGTTCACAAAATAATTAGTCCTTGGGTCACATAATTAGCAAGTATCCTGGGCTGACCCAAATTAACATGGTGTAGGCTAACATCCTTTGATGTTTCTTTGCTCCAGAGTGCTGACCTGCATGGTCAGGTTGGAAAATGATACAAATGATTTATCTATTGTTTACAAACAACAGGATCCCCAAGGAAGCCACTAGATTCCACACAGGCTCATTTCAAAACAGTAAAATAAAGAAAGTTATACATACATAAACTGAAAGGAAATGAAATGCAAACTTTAAAAAATCACAGAAGAGTCAGATCACGTCAACAGGGAAATTTCTAGTTTGCTTCTAGTATTCTATTGCTCAGCTTAGAAAACTAATCACTTTATAAAAATTTCTTTATCATAAAAAACTGCTGTATGTATTTGTTTTGTCTGTGTTTAAAAGTTAAGAATGGTCCTTATTTCAAGTACTTATTTTCTATTACCAAGAAATAAAACTCCACCAGATATTAAGGATGGTTAATACAAAACTGCCTCAGTCATTTAATATGAAACTTTGACTAATACTGAGTTATCACATACATCTAAAACATTCCTAAGCATGCCATTAATAGGAATTTTTATGATCATCTTTACTTCCATTATAATAACAATACCTCAATTAAAAGTATAAAATCACTTCTGTGATTACTACCATTGTTGTTATAACCTGATTAAACTCAGAAATGGGCTATTTTTCTCAAGGCAGTCCAAGGCCTGCAGGGTTCAATCTCTAGTGCTTGACCTCAGCTACCTGCATGGTAATTAAACTCTCCCCAGGTGATTCCAGACCTGGTAATCAACATCTAAGAACCACTGTCTCAGATTTAGGGGAAATCTTTTCAGACCCTACAGAATGAAAGGATAAAACTTCAAAACTCCTCTTTTAGAGTAGGTACTATCTTACAGCTGTCAGAAAACCATATGAGTAAGTGCACAGGGCCTGAGGGCACAGTCTTACTCATTCTTACCTGAAAGTTGATGATACACTTAAAGAGATTTCAAACCAAACCCTTCAGGTGTGAATGCCATTCAATACCTCTTCTGTATTCAGGAAATTTCTGTCCAAATGATCCTTGAAAGAGTCCTCACAGTTGGCACAACCATACTTGTTGGGGACACTATGATGAACCACATTTGAGAATGAGCCAGCCAGGGATTAAACACAGCTTGCTAACACCAACAGAGATACTGGTTCTATATCACCACTCACTTCTTAAAACGAAACAACCACTGCAAGTGATCATATATAGCATCTCCAAAAACATCATGAGGTGATAGTCTCAGTTTAATGACTTGGAAATGTCCCAACCTCTGCAATCAATGAATCTACAAGAAAGTCTACAGGCAAACACTTATGAAAAGAACTACAGGGACTTCCCTGGCAGTCCAAGCAGCTGGAGATAAGGGTTCAGTTCCTGGCTAGGGAACTGAGGTCCAGCATGCCACCACATATAATGCCTCCTCCCACACAAAAGAACTACATCATTAGTACTGAAAAAGGTAAAGTATTGCTTTAGTCTACTAGATTGGTAAGATTTAAAATATCAATAAAATGCAGAATTTGCAAGGATGTGGTAAATTACAGGCATGTTCAGACCCTACACTGAAACTGGGTATGATCTTTCAGGATGGCTTCCCAGGTGGCGCTACTGGTAAAGAACTCACCTGCCAATGCAGGAGACGCTAGAGATGCAGGTTTGATCCCTGGGTCAGGAAGATCCCCTGGAGGAGGAAATGGCAACCCACCCCTTGCCTGGGAAATCCCACTCGTGCCTGGGAAATCCCACGGGCAGAGGAGCCTCATATGCCACAGTCCATGGGGTCACTAACAGTCAGACATGACTGAGTGACAGCATGCACGCACTTCAGGATGGCAATTCAGCAGGCTTTATCAAAACTCTTAAAAATATGTACACATTTTGACCCAGCAACTCCATTTCTAACAATTTATCCTGTAAAAATGCTCAATATGGCACAAGTGAGAAAGCAAGTCAGAAAAAAAGTATTTGTGGTGTAGAACCAATAAAAACAATTAGTATTTATATACAGGTCCACACTCCCGTATCTAAAATCTGAATTCTCAAAAGTTCCAAGAACTGAAAGATATTTTTTTTATGATGCCTATATAGGAAAATGTGACTTATTAGAAGAATATTAAGAGTCTTTATACCCTTAATTATAAATACTTTGCTACCGAAACATTAATTAATTAATTAACATGATTATAGGGACCTATTCCATACCTCGATGGTGATTGTACAAAATACATATTTCTCAGGTTATCTTCCTAAAATCTAAGAGAAAAATCTTTGAATTCAGAAACAATCTGGACTATAAAGTTTTGGATAAAGGATAGTGATCCTACATTTATACGTGTATAGTTGAATTTTAGTATGTCTGCCTATCATAATATTCACAGTGACTTTCTCACATGGTAATACAAGCGATCTTTACTTTCTTCCTTTGCTTTCAGATGTCATCCAAACTTTCCTTTCATGGGCTTCCCTTGTGGTTCAGCTGGTAAAGAATTCGCCGGCAATGTGGGAGACCTGGGTTCGATCCTTGTGTTGGGACCCTGTAGAAGGCAAAAGCTACCTACTCCAGTATTCTGGCCTGGAGAATTCCATGGGGTGGGGTCGCCAAGAGTCAGACATGACTGACTTTCACTTTCACTTTCTTCCTTTGCTTTCAGATGTGAAATTTCATAATGAGCACATTTATCTTCATTCTTATAAAATTTAATGTATTTCCACTTGGGAAAAGAGGTGGGGCAAAAAATCTGGTCCTTATGAAAACACTCAATCAAATTTCTTAATTTCACATATTATATAGCTCTGTTCATAAAACTATGTCTTTTGTAATTAAGAGTCAAGTGATTTTTCTGCTGAGTAAGCATTCCAATCACTTTCTTGATTTGTGATCAAGCTCACATCAGGTAGCAAGACGGACTGGCAGCCCAGGAGTGCAGCAGCTGAGACACCCTCCCTGGCTCCCATAAGAGATATCTCCTTGGGCAACTGTCAGAAAACAGACAAACGCCCAACAGTATCAGATGTATCACCACATGTACCACCAGACAGACGGGAAGGAGGACAAAGGAAGGGAAAATCACAAAAGGAAGAAAAACATAAGCTTTCATGTAGAAATCTTTGTCTTGAAAATTAGAGAATTTAAAAATTTTGTTGGGTATCTTATCTCTCTCTTTCTAATGAGACTCCAAGTCTCCGAAGCAAAATACATGTCTCCTATTTCCTTCAGCCCTAAGGAAATGAAAAACTCTTAGTTTTTAAAAATTAACTAGCTGTTAAATGGGCTTCCTTGGTGGCTCAGATAGTAAAGGATCCGCCTGCAATTCAGGAGACCTGGGTTCAATCCCTGGGTCGGGAAGGTTCCCTGGAGGAGGGCATTGCAACCCACTCCAGTATTCTTGCCTGGAGAATCCCCATGGACAGAGAAGCGTGGCAGGCTAGAGTCAGACACGACTGAGCGACTAAGCACAGCATAGCTGTGAAACAAATAACCACGCTATTAACTGAAAACTGCGTGTGCTCAGTCATGTCCGACTCTGCGACTCCATGGACTGTATAGCCCACCAACCTCCACTGTCCATAGGATCCCCCAGGCAAGAATACTGGAGTGGGTTGCCATTTCCTCCTCCAGATTAATAAAGAGGTAATTAAAAAGAGCTATAGTCAGGAAGCAGCAGTCACACGGATGATTATCAGAATGAAGAGCTTAAAAGGCCCGCAATCACACAACCAGCTTTGTTTGATTTGATTTTGGTTCCTTCATTCTGCTTGGACATCTACTGCTCCTGAATGTGTATCAGGCAGAGTGCTAGGTTCTGAGACACAGCAGTGAGCAGGGCAGTCTTTTCTCTGGCCGTGAGGGGCGAGGCAGGTGGACAGCTGCAGTGGCTGCAGAGAACTCCACTTGCTCTCTCATAAGGAATTTATGTGTGTGTCCTGGTGCCAAAGGTGTGCATGGAGCCAAGCACAGTGCTGCCTTCTGGAATTATTAAGCCCAACTCTGGTTTTAAAATCCAGCCCCATAAACTTACAAATGGAGATTGGAGACATACATTTTAAACTTTTTTTTTTTAATTAGTGAAATTAGAATACTACCTACATCTCACACTTCTGAGCATGTGTGCTCAGACATGGTGCTCAAGTCTGTTTGTTCAGCTGGTTGGTTGGCTTTCCTAGGCAAAGGTTATTTCTCTCCCTTTTCTTTCCTCCACACCCTCTTCCACTTTCTTCACTAGACTGGCTGCCCCCTCTTGCTTGCAAACACCCTGGAGTCAGGATAATAAGATAGCTTGACCACCAGGAAAGCGTCAGTGTTCCTTTACCCCAGCAGCAACGTCAACCATGAACCTCTTCTGAGTCCTCGCTATTACTTATACTCTAGAGCAGCTGTCCTAGGTTTTACCAGAGGCCAGGCCACTACTGGAGACCACTGGTATATTTGATAATGGGGAACTCACATCTCATTGCTGTGTCATAGCCTCTTCAACATCTTCAAACATTAGCAGTTTCTCTTGACACATTCTGTGCTCTATCCAAGGGCCCAAATCCCTGTCCCAAAACTTTCTGGGAAGAATTTGACACCAACCATTCAGTGAACACCTACTATACTGATGTTACTATCCTAAAAGTTTTGTATCTATATTCTCTTAATAATGCCCACATCGACTATAGGAAGTGGGTAACATTATCATTCTCACTTTTTCAGATGAGGAAGGCATAGCGTAGAAAGTTTGTAACCTGCTGAATGTCCTTTAACTGAAATCCTATGGATGTATCGCTTCTGGGATCTTTATTCAAAGAAGTCCACTGATGATTTCACACTGCCTCTGGTGGTTGTCAGTTATTTCAAAGATAACTCTACTTCAGGCAACTTCAGTATCACCTAGGAGCTTGTGAGGAAGTAGAATCTTCAATCTTCCCAGATACACTGAAATACCATTCACATTATAGTTATATCTCCACTTGGTTCACACACATTGAAGTTTGAGAAGCACTGTTCTAGAATATAAAATTGCCATTTCCAACCTCATATTCAGTTAGGATGACCCAAAGCTGCCATGCAGATGACACCACCCTTATGGCAGAAAGTGAAGAGGAACTCAAAAGCCTCTTGAGGAAAGTGAAAGAGCAGAGTGAAAAAGTTGGCTTAAAGCTCAACATTCAGAAAACAAAGATCATGGCATCTGGTCCCATCACCTCATGGGAAATAGATGGAGAAACAGTGGAAACAGTGTCAGACTTTATCTTTTTGGGCTCCAAAATCACTGCACATGGTGACTGTAGCCATGAAATTAAAAGACGCTTACTCCTTGGAAGAAAAGTTATGACCAACCTAGACAGCATATTGAAAAACAGAGACATTACTTTGCCAACAAAGGTCCATTTAGTCAAGGCTATGGTTTTTCCAGTGGTCATGTATGGATGTCAGAGTTGGACTGTGAAGAAAGCTGAGTGCCGAAGAACTGATGCTTTTGAACTGTGGTGTTGGAGAAAACTCTTGAGAGTCCCTTGGACTGCAAGGAGATCCAACCAGTCCATTCTGAAGGAGATCAGCCCTGGGATTTCCTTGGAAGGAATGATGCTAAAGCTGAAACTCCAGTACTTTGGCCACCTGATGCAAAGATTTGACTCACTGGAAAAAGACTCTGATGCTGGGAGGGATTGGGGGCAGGAGAAGGAGACGACAGAGGATGAGATGGTGGATGGCATCACCGACTAGATGGACGTGAGTTGGAGTAAACTCCAGGAGTTGGTGATGGACAGGGAGGCCTGGCGTGCTGTGATTCATGGGGTCGCAAAGAGTTGGACACGACTGAGCGAATCAACTGAACTGAACTGAAAGTTGCCATTGGACTATATGGCACCTATGTGCAAATTAGAAGGCATCTCATCTTCATATACCATTTGTCAAAAAGTGTCACTGTTCAAAGAAAAAGAACTTTTCCTTCAGGCCACCCTTCTCCCCCAAAGCTGGGCACACATCACACGATATCTACACAGGCCATCAGCATGATGGACAGGGAGGCCTGGCGTGCTGTGATTCATGGGGTCGCAAAGAGTTGGACACGACTGAGCGAATCAACTGAACTGAACTGAAAGTTGCCATTGGACTATATGGCACCTATGTGCAAATTAGAAGGCATCTCATCTTCATATACCATTTGTCAAAAAGTGTCACTGTTCAAAGAAAAAGAACTTTTCCTTCAGGCCACCCTTCTCCCCCAAAGCTGGGCACACATCACACGATATCTACACAGGCCATCAGCAAAGTATACGGTATTGGCCATTTTATGTCAGTATCAAATTCTTGGCTAAATAGCACACCAACACTGCACTTAGCTTTGCTAAAGCCAAAATTCCTAAAACTCTGACAAGCACTGTTAACACTAAATTTTCCATTACAATATGGAATAAAAGACAAAGGTCAAGTGAAAGACAACTGAATTTACAAATATCTTAACACCCAACTTTAGTAAGAGTTTGGCTGCAGTGTAATATAACCAAACAGTTACATGAGTATAGCTTGAGAGTGAAGATAGGGCTAATGCCTTCGATACACATAAGGAAAACAATGACCTGAACAGCCAAACTCCTACCATAGAACCAATGACTTCAAGGACTGTTCGCTACCTCCCAGACAGGTTCGTGCCTACTACAGTCAGCACAGCCTTCTTTTTTGCTCAGAATCATTATACTTTTTACCACAGAGGATGGTGTGCACATTGAAACAAGCAGATAACCCACCAACCATTCTATAATCTTACACATCTTGACACAGTCATGGTGTCAAGTTTCTTGATATATGCCGTTAATGCCAGTCCTTTCTAAGTTATTTTACATTTTAAACAATTAACACAAGACTGTAAGAAAACTGTGTAATCATCTTACAAAGTAGTGGCGGTGACAACATAAAATCAGGAAAATAAATGTGTTCGAAGTATAGGTTTACAATGCATCAGTCAAAACTAGTGATCATAGCTTTAAACGGAGCATTTCTTTTTTATCCTTTGAAAGCCAAGTGTCACATATAATGTGACACAAAAATTGTCATTATTTTCTTATCGTACATTTCCTTGAGGATATTCATGTTTGGATACATTCACATATTCATGAAAATCACAGCAGAATGACAATATGCTATTTAAAAGCATAATTATGTAGTATAAGTGATTTATGGTAAACAATACAAAGAAGAACAGAGTACAAGAAACAAGATTTTAGCCTTTGATATATGTGACCATGCTGCCTTTTTGCTAAATCCTAAGCAAGTCTCACCTTAAATGTCAACAACAGCAAAAAGTAAGTTCAGAGCTGAAATTATTTCTTTAGTGGTATGACGATGAAGAGGAAAAATGCTAGCATTTCTCATACTCTCACTCACGCTCGTGTTTACTCGCTCCATCATATCTGCCTCTGAGATCCCAAGGGCTATAGCCTGCCAGGCTCCTCTGTCCATGGGACTCTCCAGGCAAGAATACTGGAGTGGGTTGTCATTCCCTTCTCTAGGGAGTCTTCCTAACCAAGGGATCGAACTCAGGTTTCCTGCACTGCAGGTGACTTCTTTACTACCTGAGCTACCAGGGAGCCCCGTACTCTCACTAGATCCCTTCAAACTCCATTAGGCATTCACTTTTTTTGGTTCCAACAAATAGATTCTGACTCTCTAATTGGAAATAGATACATTGTTTTAAAATTAAAGGGGAAAGTCATGCATTACTTGGTTTAAAGGAACAAGGAAAATATTTATGTGATGCTTTGCCAGGAGCTAACTAAGAACAGCCTAATGACCAGATTCACAACTTCCTACTAAAATGTGTTAAACTATGCCACATGCATTTTATATGGGGCTGTCAGTCCCTGGACATCCAAGGTCTGAGCAGCTGAAAGGGATTTAGAGGGAGAGTGCTTAAACAGAGTTCTTGCATGTGTTTCGACAAGTCGGTAATGTTCCTTAGAGCACTTACTTTTTTCCTTTTAAAAACAGCCGAATTGGTTTATGTTGATTTTCACATAGGAAATTTTACTAAATATTTGTTGAATGACAAAGTAAAAGATGACAGACACTGCATTGCACTGGGCAAAGGATGCTCTTTTCAATAAATGAATTAATTATATATCCATATGAAAAAAAAAGCTACCAGGGAGCCCCGTACTCTCACTAGATCCCTTCAAACTCCATTAGGCATTCACTTTTTTTGGTTCCAACAAATAGATTCTGACTCTCTAATTGGAAATAGATACATTGTTTTAAAATTAAAGGGGAAAGTCATGCATTACTTGGTTTAAAGGAACAAGGAAAATATTTATGTGATGCTTTGCCAGGAGCTAACTAAGAACAGCCTAATGACCAGATTCACAACTTCCTACTAAAATGTGTTAAACTATGCCACATGCATTTTATATGGGGCTGTCAGTCCCTGGACATCCAAGGTCTGAGCAGCTGAAAGGGATTTAGAGGGAGAGTGCTTAAACAGAGTTCTTGCATGTGTTTCGACAAGTCGGTAATGTTCCTTAGAGCACTTACTTTTTTCCTTTTAAAAACAGCCGAATTGGTTTATGTTGATTTTCACATAGGAAATTTTACTAAATATTTGTTGAATGACACAGTAAAAGATGACAGACACTGCATTGCACTGGGCAAAGGATGCTCTTTTCAATAAATGAATTAATTATATATCCATATGAAAAAAATAAAACCGGATCCCCAACTCTACCTCACACCATATAACACAATCCATCTGAAATAGATTTTTAGATTTGAATGTAGAAAGCCAAACAACTAAGAATTTAGAAGAAAAATCTGCAGATTATCTACACAACCTTAAAATAGGCAAAGATTACTTCAAAAGGATACAAAAACACAAGTCAAAAGGGTAAAAAATATATATAATAAACTGGACTATATTACAGTTAAGAACTTTTTTTCACTTAAAGAACTATGAAGAAAATAAAAAGCCACAAAGTAGTGACAGTATTTGAAATACATTTACTCAACTGAGATTCCTTAATGTGTGGAGAACTCCTACCAAACAATAAGAAATCAGACAATCCAATAGGAAAGAAAAAGGTATAAAATATTTTTAAAAATATAACCAAATGGCTGATAAATATATAAAAAAGTTGCTCAACATGTCCACTTATCAAAGAAATAGAACAATGTGACACCACTATAGAACAGTAATACCAAGTGTTGTCAAGGATATAGGGCAAATAAAATTCTCACAGATAAGAAATACATGCTTATGTTCACCAAAATACGGGTACAGGAATGTTTATAATGGCACTATTTATAATAGCAAGAAATTCCAACAAATTTCTATGATAGGATGTAAGCAACTATAGTATATTCATAAAATGGAATATTATACAACTGTGCTATCTGATACAGTAGCCATTACTCATGTGTAAAAATCAATTTAAAAGATTAAGTGTAGTAAAAATTTAGTGCCTAATTCACACTGGCCACATATCACAGGCTCAAAAGCCACATGTGGCTAACAGCTACCATATTGTACAGCATAGACATAAACCACTTTCATAAAGTTCTATGGGGCATTGCTATTAAACACCAATGAGAATTCCACAAATAGCTGGAGAAGACTCTTGAGAGTCCCTTGGACTGCAAGGAGTTCCAATCAGTCCATTCTAAAGGAGATCAGCCCTGGGATTTCTTTGGAAGGAATGATGCTAAAGCTGAAACTCCAATACTTTGGCCACCTCATGAGAAGGGTTGACTCATTGGAAAAGACTCTGATGATAGGAGGGATTGGGGGCAGGAGGAGAAGGGGACGACAGAGGATGAGATGGCTGGATGGCATCACTGACTCGATGGACGTGAGTCTGAGTGAACTCCGGGAATTGGTGATGGATAGGGAGGCCTGGCATGCTGCGATCCATGGAGTCGCAGAGTCGGACACAACTGAGTGACTGAACTGAACTGAATGTTGGGTTAAATAAACCAGACACAAAGGAGTCTATAGTGTATGCTTCTATTCACATAAAGTTCAAAAACTAGCAAAACTAATCTATGTTATTAGAAGGCAGGATGGCAGTCCCCCTTGGTGGTTGGGCATATTTCGAAGAAAGCCTGAGGAGGCTTCTGAATTTCTGGTCATGTTAATCTGGATGAACGGATCTGTATGCAAATGTGTTCATATGGAAAAAAATACATGAACAACACGAATGATGTGTGCACTTTTCTGTATACAAAAATACCAAAATAAGAAAAGAAATCAGCCTCAGTCTATTGCTCAAGTCTTTCTTTGCTTCAGAGTTCTCCTCTGATGAACATAAGCTCAAGATAACTCATCCTGCATAAATGATATGGTATGCCTTGGGATTACGGATTAATTTTGGCCAAGGAAGGGGGATTACTAAATCTCATATTCATTTTCTATTTTTATGACTGACATGGGTGTAAAATGAATAAAGAACTACAGTGGAACAAGGACTGAGTGAGGAAAAAATTCGGCTAGAACATATTTGCAAGATATTAAAAGTGAAGGTATACAAAGGGATTTTGAAAGCAGATAAAGGTAGTAGAGAATCCATGTTGATCAACTCCCCAACATGAATCCTTAGAGAGAAATGAAAAAGTGGTAAACAAGCCTCAGAAAGAAAATGTGGTTGACAGATCAAGTTGGCCATGCAAAGTCTCTAGATTCCTTTATACTCTTTATTAGAAATAAAACTCTCAAAAATTGGTAGATGCAGGAGTTGAAAGTTGCTCTGTGAAAGATTACAGGCTGTCTTTGGTGGCCAGTAGCCAACGACCCAATTAAAATAACGATCACTACTAACACCCACAAAACCTGCATCTGATTTTGAACTTTGAACACTGTTTAAAAAAAACTTACATAGATATAAATATTATAATCACTTATGGGACTGAGTGGAGAAGGAAACGGCGACCTACTCCAGTATTCTTGTCTAGAGAATCCTGTGAACCGAGGAGCCTGGTGGACTGCTGTCCATTAGAGTCGCACAAAGTCGGACACAACTGAAGTGACTTAGCATGCATGCATTGGAGAAGGAAATGGCAACCCACTCCAGTATCCTTGCCTGGAGAATCCCAGAGACAGAGAAGCCTGGTGGGCTGCCGTCTATTGGGTCGCACAGAGTCAGACATGGCTGAAGCGACTTAGCAGCAGCAGCAGCACAGGACTGAGATTCAAAGAAAGAAAACTCTCCATTTCACTACAAACCACTATCAAAACAAATCCATTTTTAATTGTCTTTTTTTGTTCCCTTAAATTTTCACAGTACTCTGGAATGGACAATGTCCAAAAAAGGTAGGAGCTTTAAATTATAATAAAGTAACTTTAACAACAGTTCATCTCTTTGCTAAAGTTCTGGAATCAGAGAATCGGTATGGAAAAAAAAAAAAAAATTGTGTTGGAAAGCATTTGAGAGGTTGTCTAGTCCATCCCTGGTCTTATTTCAGTAAAATTGCCTTAAAGTATTTCACATGTTAAAAATACATTCTATTTTTGAACACATCCAGATAAGGAGATTTTTGTACCTCCCTTGGTATCCCATTTCAATGACTGTCACTCTGAGGAAAGTTTTCCTTAGATACCTCCTGAATCTGGTTATACTGTTTAAATTATTTTCAGTTTGACTTATTCTTAATAAAAATGGAAGATGAGTAGCATTTATTCTCTCCATGATAACAAACTCATCTTGTAATAATTGACAAACTATTCTTTTTTTTATCATTTGCAAGATACTTTCACATAGATTATTTAGCCCTTCAAATAATCCTATTATCATCTGTACCATCAAACAGTTGAGGACATTCAGGCTTAGCGAGTAAAGAAATTCGTGTGTCGGGAGGAAATGTGACAATCCCAAGGTTATTCGGTTATTCAGTGTATGTGCCCAAGCTCAGTTACTCACTTCACTTATAACTGCTGCTATGTCGCTAACTCCCCAACTTCCCTCACATCCCACAACAGGCATGCGGAGCGCGACTGGAGGGCCTGCACTGATGGAAAATCCACGCGTCATTTTATTTTTTAAATTGGTGGCATGATTTTGCAGTGGTTAATTGTGATTTGTGCCAGCATCATTCCTCTTTTACTAACTGTACCCAGATTTCCCTCAGGGACTGTCAATCAGATTGCCCAGCCTACTCCAGACAGCCTGCACAGAAGCCAGGCTGGATGAATCCAGCAAGTTTTCCCAGGAATTTGAATCCTGACTGCGGTGACAAAGACTGAAAATGGTCAGAGTTCATGCTTCTCCCGGTGAGTTCCTCAGACCTGTCCCGGTTTCCAGGAGTTGGTCCTTTTGCTTCTTTTCAATTCTCTGAGTGACCTCATAGGCCCATCAATTTTTTTTCTACTTAATTAAATGCTGGTGTTGGCTTCTGTTGCTTGCAAGCAGAGAACATTGACTGACAACTCTTCAGAGGGATAGATACCAAAATATACTGATTAAGGTCTGCCTTTATCATGTTCTTATCATAGAGATGACAAACAGTAAATTGAAATCAGTCTCTTAGAAAATTCCCCCATGTTGAAAAATGTAGTACAGTAATTTCTTGTTCAACTGATCAAAGGCAGGCAGAAATAAGTTGGCAAATCTTCCAGAATCTTGGCTACATTTTTCTTTTAAAAAATAGCTTCTGGAAGCTTAGATTTGTCAGGGATTAGAGAAAATTCAAAAAGCTGTAAATGTGTTTAACCATGTACTTTCCTTACGACGTACCCTTTCTTAGAAAGGTTCTGGGAGGACAAGAGGTACTGCAGTAACATGTCCCCTCAACCTCTCCACCCTGGAAACCTTCTGGCTGGCTGGTCAAAGGCAGCTGCAGCCTCGGTGCCAAGAGAGCCCTGGTCATCAGGACTTTCGAGTCTAACAGCGGAAACTAGAACAGAAGAGGACCATGTCTACCCAACATCAGCACGTGGCTGAGCTCTACTCATAACTATCTTGAGTTCACTGCATGAAGACTCATCAGATTCTTTTCTCTTCCTAGGATTGGCAACGTGAGCAAAGCCTGCCAATACTTTAAAACTGCTGTAAGAATACCTGGATTTCACAGAAATCACAAGCCAACAGTAAAGGGATACCAGGACCCACTAGCCAGAGTAATTTGTTCAGGGTACAAAAGCACCTATAACATTCCTGGCATGCTGTGTGGGAGACAACAAGACACTTCCTCATTTTAAGATAATCTGCAATCAACTAAGAAAATAATGCACATGCATGTGAAACAACAACAAAAGGCAAAGCAGCAAGAATGCCAACTGCCAGGACACACAGTAAGCACATACAAATCAAGAGTTCAAAACTTTGTGATCTACCTCCTTGAGCTGTAACTCAAGACACATCTAGCCATGTTAACAAAGAAATTTTATTGAGCTGATTTCAAGGCTCAGCTAAAGAATAATCAGAAGAGCACGCCTGTATAAAATAGGAAAGCATAAAATAATAGGGATGAAAACATCCTTTCTTTTGGAAAGTAAGAAATGACAGAGTAATCTATTTCACTGTTGAATGC
Source organism: Oreotragus oreotragus (assembly GCA_006410675.1). Lineage (NCBI taxonomy): Eukaryota > Metazoa > Chordata > Mammalia > Artiodactyla > Bovidae > Oreotragus > Oreotragus oreotragus. The sequence continues at coordinate 361,642 of SJYX01009042.1, forward strand.
CTTGCATCTAGTGGAGTCTTAAATGGATCTTTTGATTTGACTAGGCAATAAATAGTTAATCCCTTTCTGCGTTAACTATTAACACTTGTGTTTAAGGAAAAGGCAAACTAATATTTAGAAATAAATAAACTCAAGTTCAAAGTATTCAGAAGTCCTCAAACATGCTCTCTTACTTGGGCTGAGTCCAACCAGCTCACCTATAAATATTACTTGTTTGGCAAAAAAAGGTCCAAGAACAGGATAGTGGAAACACAACCAGGGAAGAATTAATCTATTTTTGGTAAAAGTTTTCAATTTATTACAAGCTCCCCTGGAACTGAAGATCCCTGGAGCACTGAGCAAGGGCTGTGAAGAGACTTGCAATGTCACGCTGTCACCTGGGCAGAGGTTGCCGCCTGGACTCCCGCTAAACACTGTGCCAGCCCCTAGCTAACCAATAAGACTCTCAATTCAGTGAAGTAACACACAGGAGCAAAACAAATTCTAATATTTTGACACAATAGTCCCATAGACCAGACCAATTTCACAGTAAAAAAAAAAAAAAGCCGTGAGCAATTTCTCAGTTAAGAATGGGCCACATCATTTGTAAGCTACATTTTGCTTTACAAAATATATGAACTCAGAAGCAAGAACAAAATTAGGCTGGACAATATTGGAAAATGTTTTTATTTATGCTGCTGCCATAGACTATGGCCAATGTGGCAGTAGGTACAAAGAAGCTTTTTAATAAATCAATCAGTTATGTATTTTATACCTTTAGGGTCACAAAATAATACAAATCACAAGGCGTGGCCTCCAAGTAATTGCTAGTAAAATGCACACTAACCTTTAAAATATTTACAAAATATTGAGCACACTGTAACCAGAAACTTTTGTAGAAAATTCTAACCAAAACACAAATTATTATTAAGTAGGTATCATAAATAGAAGAAAATAAAATTCAAACTTCTTAGCCTGGCCACGGCATCGGTGGCATAGTGGTTAGCATAGTTGCCTTTCAAACTTCTCAGCCTGGATTCACAACCTTTCAGAAGCACATTTTAAGCCTTTTGTTTATTTTGTTCTTATTTCTCCAGTTATCTTCTATAGGAATTCTGTTCAAGTTAAACTGGCCAGTTTACACATTGCATACACGTCCCTTTCTCTGAACATTTACTCCAGCCATTCCTCCTCTTCAAATTGCCTCTCCCTCAGCTCTGCCCTTGTGTCTTTCTGGACTGCTTCTGCCTAGCCCTGGTTGACCCTCTCTGCTTCCCTGGAATAAATGCCCACTGCATTTATTCCCTTATGCATCAACAGCTCTCTACTGATCTGAATAATCACTTCAACAATGGGGTGGCAGTGGGGGTGGTGGTTCAGGGCAGAAGAGGAGGCTTTCAGTTGTTTATGCTTACAAATGATTTACTTACTCATAAAGCAAGTATTTTTATGAACACTACTGTGTACAAGATACTATGCCAGGGTCAATGAAGAATGCCAAGATAGAAATTGCCAAGAATGCCAAGATTTACTTTCAAAGAGCCTAGAAGCTAGTCAGGAAAATAAGATTAATACCCAAATCATCATAACTAGTACAAGCTAGGCAATTATCAGTACTCCACTGTAGGTTCTGCTAAAGGGGGTGGGATCACTTAGTGCTACATAGGGAGCAGAGAAGAACTCTGGGAGGAAGCGGCAGCTGGGAGCAGACAACATTATTTCCTTAATAAGCTTTAACAAAGGCAAGAAGCGGGTGGAGCTCAGGAAGTTAATGGAGGAAGTAAGGGGTTATACTTTAAAACTCATGCATGTTGTAGAGAAGTGGAGCAAAGTGATTTTTGTTATGAACTGAAAGGAATTAAACATTTTAAGGAATTCAGGGGTCAGCACACTCTAATATCACTGTATTAGGTAGTATGTTAAGTAACCAAGAGACATGGGAAGATTTCACAGGCTAATTGTGATCTCTGAGAAAAACTTGTATTATTACAGTAATGTTTTATGATGTTGATTTTTAACTGAATGGTATCCAACACAGTAAAGCCTACTTAACTAGAAGTGATACAAACAGCTCAGATAACATACACTGAGCATTCTTCTATGTGTTCTATGATTAAGGCATCAATTTCACGTCATCTTCTACATCTATATGACTGTACAATGTCTTCATGTGAAAAACTAACATCAAGGCAAGATCCTGGAGTCTTCTGGAGCACCAAGAAAAATGGTTTAGAGGTATAATTAAGGAGTTGGTATTGTACTTTAATGTGTAGAAAGAAAGAAAGAAAGTGAAGTTGCTCAGTCATGTCCGACTCTTTGAGACCCCATGGACTGTAGCTTACCAGGCTTCTCCATCCATGGGATTCTCCAGGCAAGAATACTGGAGTGGGTTACCATTTCCTTCACCAGGGGATCTTCCTGACCTAGGGATTGAACCCAGGTCTCCCTCACTGGAGGAAGACGCTTTAACCTCTGAGCCATCAGGGACTGGCATTATGTACGTGTATATATATGTATTGATAAGACATATACACACATCAATTACAGAACTGAGAATTCATCAGATCATCATATTATCAACGAACTGTAGTCATTGGCATTAAAAAAAAAAAATTTCTTCAACAGAATACTCATAACCGCAACAAAACAAGCATACCGCCTATTTCAGAAACTCACTACACTGAGATTTCTGAGGGGGAAAATTCCTGATCCTTTTAAATTCAGACTGCTTCCATATCCAGACAGCTTCCTGTGATTCAGGTACCATATTTCCATGAACCTACTCAGATCTTTCCATTCTTGAGAGGAGAAGCTGGGAGGACTATTTGTGGAAGGTCTCGCTGTTATTTGTGGAGAGACTCTCGCTGCCATCAGAAAATGAAGTGTGAAGGTATCAATTAGATAAGAAACAGCCAGTTCATTTTAAGGAACCACCTCCAAAAAAGAAATGCCTGATTTGAAAATGATCTGTATATTTAGAAGCTTCTAAATAGTAAAAGAAGTAGAGGTACAGAGAACTGCTTTATTTTACCTATGATTCATGTTTGTGAGTTACATCTCAGCTTATGAGTCATACTGGGCATGCAGACTTCTTGTTAGTACCCACTGATCCTGGTATATGAAAATATCCTCAAGAGCAGACTATCAAGAGTACTAAGAGAATGAAAATGAATGCTTTGATTGAAGGTCCTCAAATAACTGCAGGTACAAATGCAGTGTTTTGTCAACAAAAGGTTAAGGTTTTACCAGCTTACAAGATCAGCACCTACATGTTGTAAGGAATGAAGACTGCATCTACCCTTAGACATTCTGACTGATTAACAGGAGGGGAAGACGTTTCTACAATGCTGCTTCCCTCATAAACTTCCAGTATAAACTCAAGCCCGAGGACACCCTCAGATGCACCAAACTTGTTAGGGATCATGTAGTTATAATATTTGGAGGGTAAGCAATGACAGCATTTGTTTTCACGTGAAGAAAAAAACCTGGCTTTCTATTTCAGTTAAGAAATAATGCTGAATATTGGGAAAGTTTGCTCGGTTTTTAAAAAGCTAAAATTCTAGATTTTTTTTCCCCAAACCCTTTCTCAAATGGTTTTAGAAGTTTCCATTATTTTAACACAACTGCAGGGAAACGTGTTTGAAAGGTTACTGGAAGTGACAGATGGGCTTATTTTGAAATAAAACTAAGCCCGTGGTACTACTGAAAGGAAGTCACGAAATCCAAAATTAAACTGGACAGAATGGTCTGAAGCTGTTTCTGTTCTTTGTTCAAGGAAGCACAAACAGTGGGAGGCTGATGCAAGGCCACCACTTCTCATGTGAATCCCCTCACCCCGGTCAATTTGTCTTGAACTGATAAAACTCTCTTCTTAAGGTAACATGCGCCCCCAATTTTAAACATCCATACACCTACTGTCAAATATCCAGACATGTCCTTCACTGATATCACGAATACAACTCCAATCTTTTATAGCTGTGACTTTATAAAGACTTAAGGAAGAAAAAATATTTATAAACAATTGTGCTGAGCTATTAAAAACCCCATTTTAGTGTGAGATGGAAAATGCCCATTTAAAAAAGACAGTGTGCATCCCAGACATGTGAAGAGACCATTCACCCTGGGATGGCTTTGCCAGCCGTTCTCAGGAGGAGCCATGCCTACCTTATTGTGCTCGTACTTGTAGGGGATCTTGAGCGTGTCCATGGCTCTGATCATAGCCTGCATGGCCGTGAAGATGTTCTGATACACCAGCTTGGTGAAGCCCCTTTTGTCTTCATCAGAGTAGCCCGACCCATGGATGATTCTCATCTGCTTGATAAATGTACTCTTGCCACTCTCTCCTGTCCCTGCAAGAGAAACGACAGCAGCTCATCAGACCATGAGACCTTCTCACAGTCTTCCGGACAACTACACTATTCATAGGAACAGGTCTTGGATGTGGCATCCTGAGGGCCTGCTGAGAGGAGCATCACAGGAGAGCAGCATCAGCAGAGGGGGAAGGGCCACCGAGGGTGAGCACTCAGCAAGATGAGAGGGGTGAGACTCCAGCTCAGAGGCAGAGTTTAAAAAAATAAACAAACAACTGACACCTTTTTGGAAGCCACTCAGCATGGAATTTTGATAGTGATTTGTAACCATGTATCTTATAAGAAACACAATGAAAGCAGCATGGTTTGAACAGAATAAACACTTGACAAAGCTCTCTTCCCTGCAGTATGTCTGAAATGCTTCCAGCAGACCGGGATGTTTAGCCAGGATCTGGATCTGGAGATGACAATGCACTTATACAAATGCTGTTCAGACATCAGTAAGGCAACACGCCGGAAAATTCCTAGACACTTTCTCTTACTTTAAAAGGGGGTATATGGAGAGCATGGTATCCAGGTAAGAATCCAGATACTTCAGGATAGCAAGTAGCGACTCTATTTATTTCCAAGGGATTTGGTTGGCTGAGTTGTGTCAAGGAATCACTCAATTCAGGAAAGACACAGGAACTCGGAACTCTCCTTCTTTCTGCCCACTCCTAACTATGACACAGAAATTCACTATTACTGATTTTTTTTCTTCTGTGTTCTTAGTTTCCCCTTCTTCAGTATTCCTTTTTGGTCACCATGAGCCTGCAGAGAATCCATAACAAGGCTACAAATGCCCATTGGGGAGGAGGAAAGACAGAAAGATGAGATCATTTCACTGAATGACAACACATATCTTCTATGGTGAATCTGAAACTATACATCTAAAAACTTCATTTTTTTAAACGTAAGTTGTTTTGGAGGGTGTGCAACTTCATTTTTGAATATCTCTCTCTCACTTTCAAATCTCCCTGAAATTTTCAAAATAATAAATGTCCTCCCCTAACGATGTGGGGGAAAAATAAAAGTTTTTAGGATAGTAAGCATAGCAGAATATAATAATAATACTCAGTATGACTGCAGCACCCTTGCTGCCATTTCCTATCAACAAGACATTAAAAAAAAAAAAAAAAAAGGCGGAAAAGGAGAGCTGAAAACTAGGAATACGACATCTGTCCTAATTTTGTTTGGTTTTCTGGTGGTTGGATTTCATTACTATCTTTATAAACAATCATGAAAAATTCAAATAAGTATTACAGTTTTCATAGACGCATTCTTAAATNAAAAAATAAAAAAAAAAAAAAAAAAAAGGCGGAAAAGGAGAGCTGAAAACTAGGAATACGACATCTGTCCTAATTTTGTTTGGTTTTCTGGTGGTTGGATTTCATTACTATCTTTATAAACAATCATGAAAAATTCAAATAAGTATTACAGTTTTCATAGACGCATTCTTAAATGACTACAGATGTCTTGGTAAACACAGAAGCCTCACATAATTACAAGATGATTTCTAGCCCCACAGTCCTGTAGTCGCCAATTCTTTATACTTTTCATATGACCTTTAATGAAGTGATCTGGAATTTCTTGAAATATAAAGTTAACATTTCCTTTATCATTTTCATATGATTTTAATAAAGTGATTCAGATTTCCTTGAAGTATAAAGTTAACACTGCAATACGAATGCGACCAACACATTTTAGCAAGATTAATGCAAAGAGTTAAAAATGAACATATAATTCCATCCATGAATACTGGGGTCGGGGTTGGGGGGGCAATATCTAAACAGAAGTATCCCTAATAGAAATAAAGCTAGAAAATTTTTTCTCATTAGCAATCAACAATTTATAGGAAGAAACCAGTATCTTTACTTTTCTGAACAATTCAAAGTATCAAAGAAAAAGATAATTGCTTCTCTGCTTATTATCCTTATCCTGGATATCCTTATCCTTATCCTTGCCCTGAGGGCCCAACTAGAGACATAATCATCAAATCAGAACCTCTGGCAGTTTTTTCCAAACCAAAAACAGAAAGAAACCTTAATATGTGAGGTTACTTGACCTGCCTCTTGAGAAATCTATATGCAGGTCAGGAAGCAACAGTTAGAACTGGACATGGAACAACAGACTGGTTCCAAATAGGAAAAGGAGTACGTCAAGGCTGTATACTGTCACCCTGCACATTTAACTTATATGCAGAGTACTTCATGAGAAGCTGGGCTGGAAGAAGCACAAGCTGGAATCAAGATTGCTGGGAGAAATATCAATAACCTCAGATATGTAGCTGACACCACCCTTATGGCAGAAAGTGAAGAGGAACTAAAAAGCCTCTTGATAAAAGTGAAAGAGGACAGTGAAAAAGTTGGCTTTAAAGCTCAACATTCAGAAAACAAAGATCATGGCATCCGGTCCCATCGCTTCATGGCAAATAGATGGGGAAACAGTGGAAACAGTGTCAGACTTCATTTTTCTGGGCTCCAAAATCACTGCAGATGGTGATTGCAACCATAAAATTAAAAGATGCTTACTCCTTGAAAGGAAAGTTATGACCAACCTAGATAGCATATTCAAAAGCAGAGGCATTACTTTGCCAACGAAGGTCCGTCTAATCAAGGCTATGGTTTTTCCAGTGGTCATGTATGGATGTGAGAGTTGGACTGTGAAGAAGGCTGAGCGCCGAAGAATTGATGCTTTTGAACTGTGGGGTTGGAGAAGACTCTTGAGAGTCCCTTGGACTGCAAGGAGATCCAACCAGTCCATTCTAAAGGAGATCAGTCCTGGGTGTTCTTTGGAAGGACTGATGATGAAGCTGAAACTCCAATACTTTGGCCACCTCGTGTGAAGAGTTGACTCACTGGAAAAGACTCTGACGCTGGGAGGGAATGGGGGTAGGAGAAGGGGACGACAGAGGATGAGATGGCTGGATGGCATCACCGACTCAATGGACATAAGTTTGGGCGAACTCCAGGAGTTTGGTGATGGACAGGGAGGCCTGGCATGCTGTGATTCATGGGGTCGTAAAGAGTTGGACACGACTGAGTGACTGAACTGAACTGAACTGAACTGAATGACATGAAAAGAAAGGGAAAGAGAGTCAGGCAAGAGGCCACTTCTAGCTGAAGGCTTTTATATACTCCCCCCACACCCAAATAAAATCAAGAAAGTAAAGAGAAGACATCTAAACCATGCTGGCTTGTTTCAATTAAGTCATGGTGGGCAAGAGTCAACACCTGGCCGCTCTTGGGATCTACACTAAGCTCCGGGGCATCACACTAATGAAGACTCCAAATACAGGTGGAACACAGGACCCATGAATGAATGGAATGGGGAAAGAGGAAAGGAAAAAAGAATGCAAAACCTAACTCCAACGTTATGTTCCTGTTGACCCGGACAAACCCCGGGATCCTCTCTCTCCAATATATCATCTTGCTTGGTGCCCCAGGAGGCTGGCAGGGAAGGATTTCACATCAACAGCTCTCTTGGCTTCAGACTTCTTGGGTTTAACCCATAGGAGACACCAGGAAGAGAACACAGAGCAAGAGGATGAGAAAGAGGCATCTATTTCCCCAGTTTGCTTCCTGCAAGGGCCCCACAGATACGCTGTGTCCCCTTCAAGAGTCTACAGCTCCTGCCAGGTGGCCCTCTCTGGATTCCTGTACCTGCTCCCTTGCCTTGCTGGCCCCTGGTTACTGCACTCATTAGCTCTTACTGGTTGCCTACACTGGATTAATACCTTGTAAACAGTCCCTGAACAAAACTCTGTTCAGTCACCTAGCTGGAGTGGACCATTTGTTTCCTGCTGAGACTCTGACAGATGTAAATACCCAATGGAGAGGAGAGGCAGCTTAATAAATGAACGAATAAGAAGGCAAGGGAAGGCGGGGGTGCCTTTTCTTCTTCTGCCCTTTCTCTATAAATCTTATTTATAAGGTGCTCTCTTGTTTACAAAGTACTTCTTTTTTCTAGTTACTAATTGACTCTTTTAACACTCTTCTGGAAGCCAATCATGATGATAGAGCCCGAACTAGAATCCAGGGCTTCCGACTCATCTTCAAAAGTGCTAATAAATCTAGTACTTGTCCCCCAGAGCATGTACACTTGAGCCCACCTGCCCCCCAGCAACATACACTTCAAGATTAACCTCTAATCTGACAAGGCAAATGGTGGGCTCCATTTAGTTTCCTTGTAAAGGAAACTAAAGGAATTTGTGTTCAAGGCATGTGGACACAGAGGGGGAGGGGGAGGGTGAAATGAATTGGGAGAGTAGCACTGACATGTAGACAGTATCAATTGTAAATAGCTAGCTAGTGGGAAGCTGGTGTACAGCACGGGGAGCTCAGCTTGGTGCTCTGTGATGACCTAGAGAGGTGGGATGGGGGGCAGGAAGGTTCAAGAAGGAGGAGGTATATGTATACATATATTTAACAGCCGATTCACTTCGTTGTACAGCAAAAACTAATACAATATTGTAAAGCAATTATATTCCAATAAAAAAATATAAAGAATAAATCCGTGTTCAATCCTTTATATTCTGCCACTGTGACCCCATGGACTGCAGTCTACCAGGGTCCTCTGTCCATGGGATTTTCCAGGCAAGAGTATACTTTAGCTATACTAAAGTATAGCTGACGTATAATGTGCTAATGTCTACTGCACAGCAAAGTGATTCAGTTATGTATGTATGTATATACACATTCTTTTTCATATTCTTTTCCATTATGGTTCATCACAGGATACTGAACATAGCTCCCTGTGCTTTACAATAGAGCCTTATTGTTTAGAAGACAGTTTTTCTTATCCCATACTCTGATAGTTCTAAATCCAATAACATATTACCTTCTTAATGGTTTCATGAATTGTCACTTGTAGTTGAAAGCAATCAAGGACTCAGTGGTTCCTTCTTTCCCATGGAAGTTGGCTTCCTGGGCTACATTTTATCAAAAGGGCTATGAAGTACAATCCACATATACACAAGAATTGCTCAGTGTCCTAAAAATGTCAGTTACAACTGTCACTGTCTGAAGAACACGCTGTGCCCCGTTTCCCCTGGAAAACGATCACTGACCACTGCACATGCAGGAGCTGCAAGGGTTCGTTTCTTTCATTCTACAAGTCAGAAAACAGACCTTCTCAGGGCCTCTTCTAGGCTCAGGGAGACCCACACCACTGCCACTTTTTTTAGGCGCCCAGGAAAAAGAAGAAATGCCAAAACAGAGCTCTAAAGACTGTGGTATTAAAAGTTGTACAGTGAATATATCCGTTTTATCCTTCCAGTGCCTTTCATGACTGTATTTGGAGATATTGTCAAACCATCAGAGGTCTACATCTAAAGCCTTTAATTAATGTGAAAGCTCAGGCCAAATGCCCCTGCCCTGCCCTCTTGATTGGCCAGCACCCAGATAAAGAGCTGCTAAGAACAAACCCAAGTCTCATGGAGCTCAGTTGTAATCCAAGTATCTGCACTTAAGGTCCACTGGTTTAGGCCAAGAGTCTAAAATATGGAATNGAACTAAAAAGCCTCTTGATAAAAGTGAAAGAGGACAGTGAAAAAGTTGGCTTTAAAGCTCAACATTCAGAAAACAAAGATCATGGCATCCGGTCCCATCGCTTCATGGCAAATAGATGGGGAAACAGTGGAAACAGTGTCAGACTTCATTTTTCTGGGCTCCAAAATCACTGCAGATGGTGATTGCAACCATAAAATTAAAAGATGCTTACTCCTTGAAAGGAAAGTTATGACCAACCTAGATAGCATATTCAAAAGCAGAGGCATTACTTTGCCAACGAAGGTCCGTCTAATCAAGGCTATGGTTTTTCCAGTGGTCATGTATGGATGTGAGAGTTGGACTGTGAAGAAGGCTGAGCGCCGAAGAATTGATGCTTTTGAACTGTGGGGTTGGAGAAGACTCTTGAGAGTCCCTTGGACTGCAAGGAGATCCAACCAGTCCATTCTAAAGGAGATCAGTCCTGGGTGTTCTTTGGAAGGACTGATGATGAAGCTGAAACTCCAATACTTTGGCCACCTCGTGTGAAGAGTTGACTCACTGGAAAAGACTCTGACGCTGGGAGGGAATGGGGGTAGGAGAAGGGGACGACAGAGGATGAGATGGCTGGATGGCATCACCGACTCAATGGACATAAGTTTGGGCGAACTCCAGGAGTTTGGTGATGGACAGGGAGGCCTGGCATGCTGTGATTCATGGGGTCGTAAAGAGTTGGACACGACTGAGTGACTGAACTGAACTGAACTGAACTGAATGACATGAAAAGAAAGGGAAAGAGAGTCAGGCAAGAGGCCACTTCTAGCTGAAGGCTTTTATATACTCCCCCCACACCCAAATAAAATCAAGAAAGTAAAGAGAAGACATCTAAACCATGCTGGCTTGTTTCAATTAAGTCATGGTGGGCAAGAGTCAACACCTGGCCGCTCTTGGGATCTACACTAAGCTCCGGGGCATCACACTAATGAAGACTCCAAATACAGGTGGAACACAGGACCCATGAATGAATGGAATGGGGAAAGAGGAAAGGAAAAAAGAATGCAAAACCTAACTCCAACGTTATGTTCCTGTTGACCCGGACAAACCCCGGGATCCTCTCTCTCCAATATATCATCTTGCTTGGTGCCCCAGGAGGCTGGCAGGGAAGGATTTCACATCAACAGCTCTCTTGGCTTCAGACTTCTTGGGTTTAACCCATAGGAGACACCAGGAAGAGAACACAGAGCAAGAGGATGAGAAAGAGGCATCTATTTCCCCAGTTTGCTTCCTGCAAGGGCCCCACAGATACGCTGTGTCCCCTTCAAGAGTCTACAGCTCCTGCCAGGTGGCCCTCTCTGGATTCCTGTACCTGCTCCCTTGCCTTGCTGGCCCCTGGTTACTGCACTCATTAGCTCTTACTGGTTGCCTACACTGGATTAATACCTTGTAAACAGTCCCTGAACAAAACTCTGTTCAGTCACCTAGCTGGAGTGGACCATTTGTTTCCTGCTGAGACTCTGACAGATGTAAATACCCAATGGAGAGGAGAGGCAGCTTAATAAATGAACGAATAAGAAGGCAAGGGAAGGCGGGGGTGCCTTTTCTTCTTCTGCCCTTTCTCTATAAATCTTATTTATAAGGTGCTCTCTTGTTTACAAAGTACTTCTTTTTTCTAGTTACTAATTGACTCTTTTAACACTCTTCTGGAAGCCAATCATGATGATAGAGCCCGAACTAGAATCCAGGGCTTCCGACTCATCTTCAAAAGTGCTAATAAATCTAGTACTTGTCCCCCAGAGCATGTACACTTGAGCCCACCTGCCCCCCAGCAACATACACTTCAAGATTAACCTCTAATCTGACAAGGCAAATGGTGGGCTCCATTTAGTTTCCTTGTAAAGGAAACTAAAGGAATTTGTGTTCAAGGCATGTGGACACAGAGGGGGAGGGGGAGGGTGAAATGAATTGGGAGAGTAGCACTGACATGTAGACAGTATCAATTGTAAATAGCTAGCTAGTGGGAAGCTGGTGTACAGCACGGGGAGCTCAGCTTGGTGCTCTGTGATGACCTAGAGAGGTGGGATGGGGGGCAGGAAGGTTCAAGAAGGAGGAGGTATATGTATACATATATTTAACAGCCGATTCACTTCGTTGTACAGCAAAAACTAATACAATATTGTAAAGCAATTATATTCCAATAAAAAAATATAAAGAATAAATCCGTGTTCAATCCTTTATATTCTGCCACTGTGACCCCATGGACTGCAGTCTACCAGGGTCCTCTGTCCATGGGATTTTCCAGGCAAGAGTATACTTTAGCTATACTAAAGTATAGCTGACGTATAATGTGCTAATGTCTACTGCACAGCAAAGTGATTCAGTTATGTATGTATGTATATACACATTCTTTTTCATATTCTTTTCCATTATGGTTCATCACAGGATACTGAACATAGCTCCCTGTGCTTTACAATAGAGCCTTATTGTTTAGAAGACAGTTTTTCTTATCCCATACTCTGATAGTTCTAAATCCAATAACATATTACCTTCTTAATGGTTTCATGAATTGTCACTTGTAGTTGAAAGCAATCAAGGACTCAGTGGTTCCTTCTTTCCCATGGAAGTTGGCTTCCTGGGCTACATTTTATCAAAAGGGCTATGAAGTACAATCCACATATACACAAGAATTGCTCAGTGTCCTAAAAATGTCAGTTACAACTGTCACTGTCTGAAGAACACGCTGTGCCCCGTTTCCCCTGGAAAACGATCACTGACCACTGCACATGCAGGAGCTGCAAGGGTTCGTTTCTTTCATTCTACAAGTCAGAAAACAGACCTTCTCAGGGCCTCTTCTAGGCTCAGGGAGACCCACACCACTGCCACTTTTTTTAGGCGCCCAGGAAAAAGAAGAAATGCCAAAACAGAGCTCTAAAGACTGTGGTATTAAAAGTTGTACAGTGAATATATCCGTTTTATCCTTCCAGTGCCTTTCATGACTGTATTTGGAGATATTGTCAAACCATCAGAGGTCTACATCTAAAGCCTTTAATTAATGTGAAAGCTCAGGCCAAATGCCCCTGCCCTGCCCTCTTGATTGGCCAGCACCCAGATAAAGAGCTGCTAAGAACAAACCCAAGTCTCATGGAGCTCAGTTGTAATCCAAGTATCTGCACTTAAGGTCCACTGGTTTAGGCCAAGAGTCTAAAATATGGAAATCTCAGCACCACCAAAGCTGAACTTGGGCTACTTCCACATAAACTTGGATAAAGCAGAACCAGAAATTTCAAGGAGGAATTTTCTACCCACAAGCACATCATCAACCCACACCTGCAAAGACTTCATAGCACTGAGATAAAAGTGATTTAATAACACTGAGTCAAAATGCAATCCATGTGCCGTCCACATTCTGGCTTATGTACTTTAAAATACACATATTCTGCCTCCCACTCATTTTCCTCCACTTATACTGGAAGCCTGCTCATGAAACTCAGCAGCTCTAATACCACAATCACCATGACTTCCTCTCCTTAAAGACTGTCGTTGGAGAGCAAGGGTTGGTAATACTTAACTCTTTATCCCCAGCAAGGCTGAAGAAGGTACTGGATAAGGTACTGGATAGTTTTTTAAATGTAGCATGGAAATAAACTGAATTGAAAATCACCCACTGTAAACAAAAACTGAAGAGATTGAATAAGTTAGTAGTAACCAGAACTGTTAATAAAAACTCAGTCACGTTATTTTTACGACAGGCAAAAATGCACTGAGAATGCAATTTATTGAAGGTGTTTTGGAAGAGGGAGCTTACCTAGTCCTTCGGTTGGGAAGATGCCCTGGAGGAGAAAGTGGCAACTCACTCTAGTATTCGTGCACAGAGAATCCCATGGACAGAGGAGCCTGGCAGCTACAGTCCACAGGGTCTCAGAGCTGGACACAACTGAGAAACTTTCACTTTCCCTTCCAGGCTTCTTAAAATAGAAAATCCTCCTGAAAAAGGCGCTTCCAAGGTTACTCAAAGATACACGAGTATTTTCTTAGAATGCCCATTTTACCAGAGCATGTTCATGGTAAACATCCATGTATTAAAAACTAACATCAGTTGACTGTACCATCTTTTGACTATACCAAACACCATTAAAATGTAGTTTAAAATGATGAACTTTATGGTATGTAAACTTCGTACTAAGTTAAGAAAATTTAAACTAAATCAGTATGATGTTAGAGATGTAAGAAACAAGCATTCGATCCCTTGGTCAGGAAGATCTCTGGAGAAGGAAATGGTAACCCACTCCAGTATTCTTGCCTGGAGAACCCCACGGACTAAGGAGCCTGGCAGGCTACAGTCCATAGGGTGGTGAAGGGTCAGACATGACTGAAGCGACTTAGCTTGTATGCATGTAGTGTAGTTTAGAGAACAGGAAGTTTATACAAATATTCAAGCTAAAGCTTTTTCAGGTTTCTTTGAGCCAACATGCCCAACCTGCTCTGCACCCCCAGCCCTCTCCTCTAGGAGAGCTTGTTCACTCCCATCTGCCTCTGGATATATTTCAGAGAAAAAGTTTAAGAAGCTCCAAACTCACTTATTTTCCAAAGGAGGGAAGCAAAGTGACTTGTTCAAGAATTTTGCTGGTTGAAAACTAATTAGGAAGAAAATGGACTATAATCTACCAAGGCCTGTTTGTCCAGGGCTCTTGATCTTAAGTCCTTGTAAACTTTCTTTTTACTAAATATTTTTCCAACTTTAAAAGCTACAATTATTTATTATAGAGAATTCAGAAAAACAAGAGAGTTTTCAAAGTTCCTAAAATCTGAATATTGTGGTATATTTCTTTCCAGACTCATTTTCTGAGCAAGGGCTTCCCTTGTGGCTCAGCTGGTAAAGAATCAGCCTGCAATGTGGGAGACCTGAGTTTGGGAAGATCCCCTGGAGAAGGGAAAAGGCTACCCACTCCAGTATTCTGGCCTGGAGAAATCCATGGACTGTATAGTTCATGGGGTAACAGAGCCAGACACTTTCACTTCACAAATGTTTCTTTTTCTGTTTCTTTTCCAAACTAAAAATGGAATAATCCTGTCTACTGTTATTTTTCACTTAACATATTTTGAAAATTATTCCAAGATACTAATTATTCTTCAGAAACAGTTCATGATTGTCTAAAAGGCCATCATAAGAATGTGTGATAACTGAACAATTCTCCTGTCATAACACGTTTTGAGTACTTCTCATTTTTCAGTTTTATAAATAATTTTGTGATATACATCCCTGAAGGAAGGCATCAAAGAAATGCAATTAAGTAAAAACATGTAAAGGCTCTGACCAGCCTATATGTATTATCAGTTGACACATCCATCAGACCTTTCTTTACCTCACTTTTTAAAAAAGCCAAACCCTTGATATATAGTTTTATAATATATATTTGGTCTCCATCCCAGTTTTTGGCACAGGGCTCCTAAAACCCTTGGAATTTTTTAAGGGAAGAGAGCAAAAGGGTGTTTTTGTTATGTTAATAAAGTGACTTTTGGAAAGAGCCTAAGGAATGGCTCTGCTTGTCCCAGGAACCAGCCTCCAATAGAGAAGCAGAACTTTTAGTCTCACCCCCTGACCTGTGGGGAAGGGAGAAGGGATCAGCAATTTGAGTTCAGTCTCCCAAGGCCAGGTGGGGCTCAGTTCAGTTCAGTCACTCAGTCGTGTCCGACTCTTTGCAACCCCATGGACTGCAGCACTCCAGGCTTCCAACTCCTTCACCAACTTTCAGAAGTTGCTCAAACTCATGTCCATTGAGTCTGTGATGCCATTCAACCATCTTGTCCTCTGCGGTTCCCCTTTTTCTGCCTTCAATCTTTCCCAGCATCAAGGTCTTTTTCAATGAGTTCTTCAAATCAGATAGCGAAAAGTACTGGAGCTTCAGCTTCAGCATGAGCCCTTCCAATGAATGTCAAGGACTGACTTTCTTTAGGATTGGATAGTTTGATCTCCTTGCAGTCCCAGGGTCTCTCAAGAGTCTCTGACATGACAGTTCAAATGCATCAATTCTTCTGTGCTCAGCTTTCTTTATGGTCCAACTCGCACCTCCATATATTTCTACTGGAAAAACCATAGCTTTGACTAAATAGACCTCTGTCGCAAAAGTAATGTCTCTGCTTTTTATTGTGCTGTCTAGGTGGGTCAAAGCTTTTCTTCCAAGGACCAAGTGTCTTTTAATTTCACGACTGGAGTCACCATCTGCAGGGATTTTGGAGCCCCCCAAAATAAACTCTCTCACTGTTTCCATTGTTTCCCCATCTATTTGCCTATGAAGTGATGGAACCAAATGCCATAATCTTCATTTTTTGAATGTTGAGTTTTAAGCCAGCCTTTTCACTCTCCTCTTTCACTTTCATCAAGAGGCTCTTGAGTTCCTCTTCGTTTTCTGATATAAGGGTGGTGGTATCTGCATATCTGCGGTTATTGACATTTCTCCCAACAATCTTGATTCCTGTTGTGCTTCATCCAGCCCAGCATTTCGCATGATGCACTCTGCATAGAACTTAAATAAGAAGGGTGACAATATACAGTCTTGACGTACTCCTTTCCCTATTTGGAACCAATCTGTTGTTCCATGTCAGGTTCTAACTGTTGCTTCTTGACCTGTATACAGGTTTTGGAGAAGGCAGGTAAGATAGTCTAGTATTCCCATCTCTTGAAGAATTTTCCACAGTTTGTTGTGATTGAAAGTCAAAAGCTCTGGCATAGTCAATAAAATGGCAGAAGATGTTTTTCTGAAACTTTCTTGCCTTTTCTATGATCCAACGTATGTTGGCAACTTGATTTCTGGTTCTTCTGCTTTTTCTAATTCCAGCTTGAACATCTGGGAGTTCTTGGTTCACGTACTGTTGAAGTCTAGCTTGGAGAATTTCAAACATTACTTTGCTTGCATGTGAGACGAGCGCAATTGTGTGGTAGTTTGAGCATTCTTTGGCATTGCCTTTCTTTGGGATTGGAATGAAAACTGACCTTTTCCAGTCCTGTGGCCATTGCTGAGGTTTCCACATTTGCTGGCATATTGAGTGCAGCACTTTCGCAGCATCATCTTTCAGGATTTGAAATAGCTCAACTGGAATTCTATCACCCCCACTAGCTTTGTTCGTAGTGATGCTTCCAAAGGCCCACTTGACTTTGCCCTCCAGGATGTCTGGCTCTAGGTGAGTGATCACACCATCGTGGTTATCTGGGTCATGAAGATCTTTTTTGTATAGTTCTTCTGTGTATTCTCGCCACTCTTCTTAATATTTTCTGCTTCTGTTAGGGTCATACCATTTCTGTCCTTTATTGTGCCTATCTTTGCATGAAATGTTCCCTTGGTATCTCTAAATTTCTTGAAGGATCTCTAGTCTTTCCCATTCTATTGTTTTCCTCTATATCTTTGCACTGATTACCGAGGAAGCCTTTCTTATCTCTCCTTGCTATTCTTTGGAACTCTGCATTCAGATGGGTAAATCTTTCCTTCTCTCCTTTGCCATTCACTTCTCTTCTCAGATGTTTGTAAAGCCTCCTCAGACAACCATTTTGCCTTTTGCATTTCTTTTTCTTGGGAATGGTTTTGATCAGTGACTCCTGTACAATGTCATGAACCTCCATCCATAGTTCTTCAGGCACTCTATCAGATCTAATCCCTTGAATCCATCAGGAAGCTTCCAGGTGGCGCTAGTGGTAGAGAATCTGCCTGTCAATGCAGGAAATGCAAGATACTCAGGTTCGATCCCTGAGTCAGGAAGATCCCTTGGAATAGTAAATGATATCTCACTCCAGTATTTTTGCCTGGAAAATTCCATGGGCAGAGGAGCCTGGCAGGCTATGGTCCACATGGTCACAAAGAGTCAGAAATGACTGAGCAACTGAGCACGCACACACAAACACCAAAGGCTAATGATTTAATCACTCATATTTATATGATGAAACCTCCATAAAAACCCATAAGGACAGGGTTCAGAGAGCTTTCAGATTGGTGAACACATGGAGATTTGGGGAGAACACATACTCTGGAGAGGATGTGCAAGCTCTGTGCCCTTTCCCACTTACTTTACCCTATGCATTTCTTCCATGAGGCTGGTCCTGAGTTAGACCCTTTTATAACAAACCTACAAGCTAGCAAGAAAAATGTTTTCCTGAGTTTTGGGAGCTGCTCAAGCAAATTAACCCAACCCGGGGGGTGGGGGTGGGGTGGGAGTTGGTCCTGGAAACATCTGATTTCTAGCCCTTCAATCAGAAGTATAGGTAATAGCCTGGTCTTGAGATTGACATCTAAAGTGAAGAACAGTTCTGTAGGATTGAATTTTTAATCTATGGGATCTGACCCTATCTCCAGGTGGAGAGATCCCAATCTGTTCAGAAATCTGTTTCTATCCATATGATATATTCTGCATAAGCTGCCTATCCTGGTTCCTCTTCACAGCACTGAGACCTTGGGGAAGGTACTTGGCCTCTCAAAGCCCATTTCCTCATCTGTAAATACCACTACCTACTGCTTTGCTGTGAGTTTTCAGTGAGTTAATACAAGTAAAAGCACAGTGTCTGATACACAGTAAGGACTCAATAAATTCCAGCTATAATTTACAGTATAAAATCAAATGGGAAAATGAGAGAACAGTCTGATACAGGCAGGGCTGGGGTAAAAGACAAAAACTAAATAATCGAGAGAATAGTTTAATGCAGTATTTTTCAAAGTGGAAATTAATGCCTCCCAAATCCATGATGAACAACATAACACAAATTTAAACAAGGATACTTTATTTATAATAAAACACAGTGCTGCCTTGTGCCAGAATGATATCTGAGAAGTTGCTTTAAATTTTGTATTCAAGGCAAGTACTTTATTCACCTTATTCTAGTCTCGACCCTGATCCTAATTCTCCACTTCTCAAAATAACTGAGATAATCATCCCCAGTATCTCAATATTTGAAGTCACATTACTCAGAGACTTTTAGTTTGAATCCTTTATTCACAACTTTATCAGGTGTAAACTGCATGCCATGCAGTCTTAGAGACATCAGGATCCAAGATACACAATCCTTGTTTTAACAAAGAGAACACCCAAGTGTGACTGGCAGATGACACACAGAAGATGAATTAAAAAAAAAAATCTGATGGAGACAGGTGATATGCATTGAAGAATTAAAGAAAAATGAAGTACAGAGTGACTTGGGAGGGATTTTAATTTAGGAAGTCAGGGACAGCCTTTCTAAGAAGGTACATTTAATGCTGATATCTGAATATTCAAGGTCTAGCCACACACATACACATAAAAAAAATTAAAGCAGCAAAAACTGAAACATCACTCCAGGCAGTAAACCAGCTGACACAGAGGTCAAGGTGACAACAAGCTTGGCCGGTACACCTGAGGTACAAGAAGGTCAATGTGGCCGAGGTGTAGTAGTTACTGGGGAAGGAGGGAGAGAATACTGGTGCGTCAGCTACAAATACAGAGGCTAAGACACACAGGGTGCTGTATTCAGGACATATGCCTGAATTTTATTCTAAGTGCACTAGCCAGCACTAGTTGGAGAATTTTA
Organism: Oreotragus oreotragus; assembly: GCA_006410675.1. Classification (NCBI taxonomy): domain Eukaryota; kingdom Metazoa; phylum Chordata; class Mammalia; order Artiodactyla; family Bovidae; genus Oreotragus; species Oreotragus oreotragus. The sequence goes on from SJYX01009042.1 coordinate 381,000, forward strand.
ACCAGGGAAGTGATATGGTTTGATTATGCTAAGTAAGCGCTTCCTAAGTGGTGCCAGTGGTAAAGAATCTGCCTGCCAATGCAGGAAATCCAGGAAATCCAGATTAGATCCTAGGTCAGGAAGATCCCCTGGAGGAGGCAACCCACTCCAGTGTTCTTTCCTGGAAAGTTCTATGGACAGAGGAGCCTGGTAGGCTACAGCTCATGGAGTCGCAAAGAGTTGGACACTGAGTGAGTACGCATGCATGCACGCACGCACACACACACAATAAGTAAAGAATGGAGTGTAAGAACAAGCAGGTAGGGTATTTCAGTAATCCAAGCAAAAGAATGGTAGTTCAGTCTAGGATGGCAGCAGACATGATGGAGAAAAGTGGAACAATTCAGGATTAAGTCTGGAGTTGGATGAAAAGTGGGTGGTGAAGGAAGGAGATAAAACAGAGATAACACTGACTAGATTTTTGGCCTAAGTAACCAGATGGATGAACGCTCTAGATTTTTAGTTACAGAAGCCTGAACAGGAAAAGATTTGGGTAGAAAGAAGTATGTTCAGTTTGAAATGCTTACTCACTCTAACAATAACCACTTTTGTATACTTAACAAGGTTTGCCACACTGATGTAGGCAATACACATGAAATAAAAAATTCGGCTTCTGTCCTACATTCTCTGGAACTTCAACAAAAGCAAGGACACAGCCATGACTGAGGTCTTTACGCTAATGAATGAGTCAGACCAGACTGCAATACTGAGGCTATAATTTCATTTCCTGTGAGATAAAGCTCCTTATGTAAAAAAAAAAAAAAAAAGGAGAGAGAGAGAGAGACTTTTTAAGGTCTAAGTTACACACACACATACTTTATAGGCTTCTATTTATATTGCTACATGCACACCTCTTTAGAGAAGACTAGGAATTCAAGGAATATTATTTGGATGCATGAAGATACCATAAAAATACAAAGTCATCATCATAGCAAAATTTTAAGAAGTAGGAACCAGTCAGAATAAATACCTACCCACAGATGTTTAGCACTGATTACTTCAGGCCATAAAAAACGTGAATGTAAGTGGCCCAGACTTTCAGGTTACACTCAGTCATAAACTGCATACTTTAAAAATGCACGAGTTGGAAAATGACCAGACACCATGCTCTGGAAAGCACTGTGAAGGCCTCATCAAACCAGTAAATTCCTGCTCAGGAGAGAATGGCTCACAAGGCCTTCCCTCAAGGAGAGAAACAAACGAAAACTACAGTGGGGGAAAAGGCCCAGGACGGTTCTGAAATGCCATTTCTGCCTCGTTTCGTATTTCTCATGAGATGATCTACAGGCAGGTGTGTGGAAAGAGCATCCACCCAGGCTGGCCACATGGTCAGCAGTGACCCTCACGTGGTCACTCAGCTGTAGAGGAGGGGAACATGCCTGGAAGGCCTCATGGGCTCCCTTCGGCTTTTGGACTTGATGATTATGTTCCTTCTCTGTATATAGTACAGCATTAAACATCATTCATTATATTTCTCATGAGGCAGGGGAAAAAAAACTGACCTATTATTTTCACTATGTTTTCAAATATTAATTCAAATGACTTGACTAAAAACTACAGTAGCCTTCTTTCAAGGTTAATATGTCAAGATTTTTTTCCTTTGACTCATGTGGTTCTTCACTTTGAGCTTCTAAAACTAATTATCTTTTGAGGTAGGGGAATTAAGGTGCTGGAGGGAGAGAGCATTGCTCCAATTAAGAGAAGCAATGATCTGGGCTGTCTCACAAGATACATGGGTATTCAGACTGCATGTTTTTGAAATAAGATCACTTCAGTATTTCATTGTGGAGAAGGAAATGGCAACCCACTCCAGTGTTCTTGCCTGGAGAATCCCAGGGACGGGGGAGCCTGGTGGGCTGCCGTCTATGAGGTCACATAGAGTCGGACATGACTGAAATGACTTAGCAGCAGCAGCAGTATTTCAATTAGTGACACCAGGAATGCTGAGAAAGGCTTCTCTACGTTCCAAGTGTGCCTAATAAGCAAAAAAAAAAAAAAAAAACTAGGAAAGGATCTTGAAGAGACTATACTATGGAAAACAAGAGTTAGTGAATCTGCTTACTCATGTAGAGTGTGGTTCCCAAGCTAAGAGAGACTTTCAAAAGTTCATGAAGCATCTGAAATTTAATTAAAATGAAAACTAAACTTGAGGAAAAAGAAGAGGATTTTAAAACATATAAAAGTGAGCCAAATCTATGCACCATTCACAGTTTTAAAGTTCTCTCCAGGTTGGGGGTGGGGATGATGATGTTGATCAAAAACCATAGTACCTGCTGGGGGTGCCATTATTAGCATGAACACCAGACAGACTTAAGGGCTTCCCTGGTGGCTCAGATGGTAAAGAATCTGCCTCTAATGCAGGAGACCTGGGTTTGATTCCCAGGTTGGGAAGATACCCTGCAGAAGGGAATGGCCACCCACTCCAGTATTCTTGCCTAGAGAATTCCATGAACAGAGGAGCCTGGTGGGCTACAGTTCACGGGGTCGCAAAGAGTCGGACATGACTGAGGGACTAATGCTTTCACTTTCACTAAAGACTTAAAATTAATCATTTCCAAATGGTTATTTGGGAGGACTCAAAAACCACACCATGGAGAGATGAATTAATCATTTGAGTTCTCCATTACCCAAGAAGTATAAAACAACAACAACAAAAAATTTAAGATTCTACTTTTTTAAAAAAGCTGGCTCATTTACCAATGGAGGGGGTAAGTGGCCTCTTTGCAGTTAGTGCTCAGGGAATTCTGAAGACAGGGACATGAAATGCTTACTCTTTTAGATCTGAATTACTCCAAAGTGAACAGCAATGGTCACAGGACTGGAAAAGGTCAGTTTTCACTGTAATCCAAAAGAAGGGCAATGCCAAAGAATGTTCAAACTACTGCACAATTGCACTCATCTCACCCACTAGCAAAGTAATGCTCAAAATTCTCCAAGCTAGACTTCAACAGTACGTGAACCGAGAACTCCCAGATGTCCAAGCTGAATTGAGAAAAGGCAGGAGAACCAGAAATCAAATTGCCAGCATCTGTGGATCACAGAAAAATCTAGAGAATTCTAGAAAAACACCTGCTTCTACTTCATTGACTACGCTAAAGCCTTCGACTGTGGATCACAACAAACTGTGGAAAATTCTTCAAGAGATGGGAATACCAGACCACCCTACCTACTTCCTCCAAAACCTGTATACAGGTCAAGAAGCAACAGTTAGAACTGGACATGGAACAACGGACTGGTTCTGAATAGGGAAAGGAGCACCTCAAGGCTGTATATTGTCACCCTGCTTACTTAACTTATATGCAGAGTACATCATGAGAAACGCTGGGCTGGAGGAAGCATAAGCTGGAATTAAGACTGCTGAGAGAAATATCAATAACCTTAGATATGCAGATACCACCACCCTTATGGCAGAAAATGAAGAGGAACTCAAGAGCCTCTTGATGAAAGTGAAAGAGGAGAGTGAAAAAGTTGGCTTAAAACTCAACATTCAGAAAATGAATTATCATGGCATTTGGTCCCATTACTTCAAGGCAAATAGGTGGAGAAACAATGGAAACAGTGAGAGACTTTATTTTGGGGGGCTCCAAAATCACTGCAGATGGTGACTGCAGCCATGAAATTAAAAGACACTTGGTCCCTGGAGAAAAGCTATGACAAACCTAGACAGCATATTAAAAAGCCCAGAGACATTACTTTGCCAATCTGTCTAGTCAAAGCTATGTGTTTTTCAGTAGTCATGTATGGATGTGAGAGTTGGACCATAAAGAAAGGTGAGCGCTGAAGAATTGATGCTTTTGAACTGTGTTGTTGGGGAAGACTCTTGAGAGTCCCTTGGAGACTGCAAGGAGATCAAGTTACTCAATCCTAAAGGAGATCAACCCTGAATATTCACTGGAAGGACTGATGCTGAAGCTAAAGCGTCAACACTTTGGCCACCTGATGCAAAGAACCAACTGACTAGAAAAGACTCTGATGCTGGGAAAGACTGAAGGCAGGAGGGGAAGGGAATGACAGAGAATGAGATGGTTGGATGGTATCGCCGACTCAGTGGACATGAGTTTGAGCAAGCTCCGGGAGATGGTGAAGGACAGGGAAGCCTGGCGTGCTGCAGGCCATGGCGTCGCAAAGAGGCGGCCACTACTGAGCGCCTGGAGGACGACAGCAAGAAAGCAACCCGCTGCTGCACCTTGGGCGTCCATTCGTGTCACCCAAAGAAAAGGCGGCAACATCCGGTGCCACCAGCTGATGGCAAGACAATTTCCCCAGCCCATTACAGAGTTGTCCTGTGATTTGTTTCATTAATTGAAGTTTATCCTCTAATATACTTTGCCTGATGGCCATATGTTTCTCCACTGTTCAAGCCAGTGACAATAACAGACATGCAGCAGAACAGTAATGGAGCAGGTCCCTTCCTCCTGCTTTTTTCTCCCCCTGGCTTTTTCAAAAACAGCAATGGTCAACCTGAGTCTCAAACAAGAAAGGCCTTTTTTCATACTCTTTAGTAAGTTTACACATTATCTTGGATTATGAGTCTCTTTCCCTTTAACTCTCACTTTTGTTTATTGGAACACTCCCATGGATTTTGTAGTAAGAGGAGAGATTCAGTTTAAATCAAGAGAATAATTAGTCTCTTGAAATATGACTTTTCCCTGAAAGGAGACAATCACACACTCTTTGCTCAAAAGGATCACACCTAGAAACGTATAAGTCAGTGGGCAGGAAAAAGGAAAGGGCAGACTTAAAACTACATTTGCTCCTTCAGGAAGTAAAAGTAGAGAGAAGCACACTGGTACAATTTACTAAGGTTTAGTAAGGACTGCCAGAGCAGGCAACGGCACCCACTCCAGTACTCTCGCCTGGAAAATCCAATGGACGGAGGAGCCCGGTAGGCTGCAGTCCATGGGGTCGCTAAGAGTCGGACACGACTGAGCGACTCCACTTTCACTTTTCACTTTCATGCATTGGAGAAGGAAATGGCAACCCACTCCAGTGTTCTTGCCTGGAGAATCCCAGGGATTGGGGAGCCTGGTGGACTGCTGTCTATGGGGTCGCACAGAGTCGGACACAACTGAAGTGACTTAGCAGCAGCAGCAGTAAGGATTGCACATATGATGACTTCTTACCATCTGACTGATAAAGGAGGAAGTGAAACTAATTATTCTCTTGATTTAAATTGAGTCTCTCCTCTTACTACACAATCCATGGTACTGTTCCAAGAAACAAACGTGAGAGTTAAAGGGAAAGAGACTCGTAATCCAAGATAATGTGTAAACTCACTAAACTCCTGGTTTAAGACCCCATGATCCAAGGAAATGGCAACCCACTCCAGTGTTCTTGCCTGGAGAATCCCAGGGATTGGGGAGCCTGGTGGACTGCTGTCTATGGGGTCGCACAGAGTCGGACACAACTGAAGTGACTTAGCAGCAGCAGCAGTAAGGATTGCACATATGATGACTTCTTACCATCTGACTGATAAAGGAGGAAGTGAAACTAATTATTCTCTTGATTTAAATTGAGTCTCTCCTCTTACTACACAATCCATGGTACTGTTCCAAGAAACAAACGTGAGAGTTAAAGGGAAAGAGACTCGTAATCCAAGATAATGTGTAAACTCACTAAACTCCTGGTTTAAGACCCCATGATCCAACAAATTTTGTCCAAATTATATTAGTATATACTCATATGTGATTTCTTATAAATTGACCCAGTAATACATTAATGTAACACTGCTGCTGTATAATAGTAGTTTGAATAAAAATGAAACAACTAGAAACTGACCATCTTAGGTGCAGCCTTTTCTCTTTCATTACATACACAGAGAGTTGGGGCAGAGCTTGAAAACCCAAATGCTTCAGTTTAATGCTAACCCTACAATCACTTGCTTATCTTGTGATCTATATACAGCTTGCTCAAGTATACTCTCCACTGATTATTTAAAAGCCTGTTAATATACTACATACTATATGAAATGACTATTACAATATTCTGGATACTCTACACAGTTAAGAATATAGGTGGGAAATGTTCCCTTATCATGTTTATCATTCTTCTTAATAAATATGTCTAAGGTGATTAAGTCATTGCTTACTGTTTGTACTGTACTGTAACAGATGCCACTAGAATTCTATAAAGTATGGCAAACAAATTTTTTAGTAGCAGTTTTACCGAGACATAATTCATATAACCTTCCATTCACACAGCTAAAGTGTAGAATTCAATGATCTTTAGTAGATTCACCACCACCACGATCAACTCTAGAACATTTTCACCTTGAGTAATAAAACTTCAATGAGCTGCCAAATATCTAACTTGCCAATTATCAGACTACTTAGTAGACGAGCTTGCTGCTAAATGCATTCCCTCCTCTCTGAAAGTACATGTTTAGATTTGGCTTTTGTTGTAGCTGTTTTGTTCTTTTTCTGCTTAGCACATGAAGAAAGCAACCCGCTGCTGCACCTTGGGCGTCCATTCGTGTCACCCAAAGAAAAGGCGGCAACATCCGGTGCCACCAGCTGATGGCAAGACAATTTCCCCAGCCCATTACAGAGTTGTCCTGTGATTTGTTTCATTAATTGAAGTTTATCCTCTAATATACTTTGCCTGATGGCCATATGTTTCTCCACTGTTCAAGCCAGTGACAATAACAGACATGCAGCAGAACAGTAATGGAGCAGGTCCCTTCCTCCTGCTTTTTTCTCCCCCTGGCTTTTTCAAAAACAGCAATGGTCAACCTGAGTCTCAAACAAGAAAGGCCTTTTTTCATACTCTTTAGTAAGTTTACACATTATCTTGGATTATGAGTCTCTTTCCCTTTAACTCTCACTTTTGTTTATTGGAACACTCCCATGGATTTTGTAGTAAGAGGAGAGATTCAGTTTAAATCAAGAGAATAATTAGTCTCTTGAAATATGACTTTTCCCTGAAAGGAGACAATCACACACTCTTTGCTCAAAAGGATCACACCTAGAAACGTATAAGTCAGTGGGCAGGAAAAAGGAAAGGGCAGACTTAAAACTACATTTGCTCCTTCAGGAAGTAAAAGTAGAGAGAAGCACACTGGTACAATTTACTAAGGTTTAGTAAGGACTGCCAGAGCAGGCAACGGCACCCACTCCAGTACTCTCGCCTGGAAAATCCAATGGACGGAGGAGCCCGGTAGGCTGCAGTCCATGGGGTCGCTAAGAGTCGGACACGACTGAGCGACTCCACTTTCACTTTTCACTTTCATGCATTGGAGAAGGAAATGGCAACCCACTCCAGTGTTCTTGCCTGGAGAATCCCAGGGATTGGGGAGCCTGGTGGACTGCTGTCTATGGGGTCGCACAGAGTCGGACACAACTGAAGTGACTTAGCAGCAGCAGCAGTAAGGATTGCACATATGATGACTTCTTACCATCTGACTGATAAAGGAGGAAGTGAAACTAATTATTCTCTTGATTTAAATTGAGTCTCTCCTCTTACTACACAATCCATGGTACTGTTCCAAGAAACAAACGTGAGAGTTAAAGGGAAAGAGACTCGTAATCCAAGATAATGTGTAAACTCACTAAACTCCTGGTTTAAGACCCCATGATCCAACAAATTTTGTCCAAATTATATTAGTATATACTCATATGTGATTTCTTATAAATTGACCCAGTAATACATTAATGTAACACTGCTGCTGTATAATAGTAGTTTGAATAAAAATGAAACAACTAGAAACTGACCATCTTAGGTGCAGCCTTTTCTCTTTCATTACATACACAGAGAGTTGGGGCAGAGCTTGAAAATCCAAATGCTTCAGTTTAATGCTAACCCTACAATCACTTGCTTATCTTGTGATCTATATACAGCTTGCTCAAGTATACTCTCCACTGATTATTTAAAAGCCTGTTAATATACTACATACTATATGAAATGACTATTACAATATTCTGGATACTCTACACAGTTAAGAATATAGGTGGGAAATGTTCCCTTATCATGTTTATCATTCTTCTTAATAAATATGTCTAAGGTGATTAAGTCATTGCTTACTGTTTGTACTGTACTGTAACAGATGCCACTAGAATTCTATAAAGTATGGCAAACAAATTTTTTAGTAGCAGTTTTACCGAGACATAATTCATATAACCTTCCATTCACACAGCTAAAGTGTAGAATTCAATGATCTTTAGTAGATTCACCACCACCACGATCAACTCTAGAACATTTTCACCTTGAGTAATAAAACTTCAATGAGCTGCCAAATATCTAACTTGCCAATTATCAGACTACTTAGTAGACGAGCTTGCTGCTAAATGCATTCCCTCCTCTCTGAAAGTACATGTTTAGATTTGGCTTTTGTTGTAGCTGTTTTGTTCTTTTTCTGCTTAGCACATGTTGAAGAGTCTGATTCAACAAACTGTCAGGAATCACTGAAAATATCTGAGGTGGTCTGACCTCCATCCTAGGAATCCACTAAAAAGAGAGAGATATGGCATGATAGATGGCTCAGACTTTGCATTTTGCAGGGAAGAAACAGACAATGCAATGAGACCAAAGAAAGTTATTGCAAAAGCCCAGAGAGGAGGTCTGAGCCTTAATTTCTGTAGTGAAAACAGGCAAGAAGGAAGAATGTGAACATTACTGAAAAGGCAGAACGGACAGGTGTGACTCTAGTCTGTGGTAGAGGGAGAGAACAAGGGAGTCACAGAGGACACTGAGGCTCACGGAGGGAGAGTGGGGAAACTGAGGCACCTTTAGCACAACAGGGGAGCCCAGGAGGAAACACTCATTTCAGGGGGAAGCTGATCGGCCACTTCCAGATGTGTGATGTTAGCAAATGCATTTCCAGGGCATGGTAGAGACTAGAAAGTGTAATTGCCAAAAATCATCTGGTTGGGCTTATGGAAGGGAAAGGATGCTCAGTGTTGTGCACAGCTGTATCTACAAGACAAGGGACAAAAGCGTCTCCTACAATTCTGATGGGGTGGAGAGAGCAGTGGGAACCAGGCAGATGGGACTGAAATGACCCACAGTCTCTCTATATGTACATGGCTACACAGAGAAGAAAGATGGGTGCAGAGAAGGGCTGGGTATGAAATCCTGCCTAGGATACCCTGGAAGAGGAAAAATCAAGCCACTCACTGTCACCTCTTTCTCATTATTGCTCCAGTATCAGGCATATCCCCACGTCTTCCTAACGGCAGCATAAGGACGGAGGAGTGAGGAAGGTTCTAGAAATGCTGAATATATACACACATTTAGATGTGTATTCCCTTCTGGCAATGGCCACTGGAGGCCACCTCAGAAGCTCCACTGGGCCATAGTAAATTTCTGAATCCTATTAATGCATCCAACACTGGGCTTCAGCCACGTGCCTTCAGTTTGATCAGAAAATCAGGATCCTACCTCACAAAGAACTGTATGTGTTTCTTCAAACCTGTTCAGGAACATTTCAGTCACCTTATTAAAAGTTCACTTACAAACTCTGGACTGGGACCTTCACTGCCTTACACGAGAGAGGAAGTCAGGATAGCAGCTCGCATCAGATAGCCTGTGCCCTTTTATAGGTAACGCCTTATTATGTGATCACAAGAGAAAATGAGAACAACAACTCCAGGCTGAATGACTGATCCAGTCATTTTATAAATTTTTAAGTTATAAGAATATTAATAATGAAATGGTCTCTAAGAAATAGGAGACCTCATAAACTTACCTTAATGTTAGCTCATGCCTTGGAATCAGTTCTACAAAGGGTCTGAACTCTTGTTAACACACAATGCACTGAAAATAGGATCTAAAACACTCAGACAAACTATCTGCAAAACTGCAAAGAGTTTATACTAAACTGCATAAAACACTAGCAAATCATATTTTTTAACCTCCCAATGAAGAGAAGTTAGGGGGAAAACCTTTAATCAGTTAAAAAGCAATTTAGCCTCATCTAGTGTTAAAAGAATTACAAATTCAAATGACAATGATATAATTAATTTTCATTTATTAAATTGGCAAACATTGTTTGAAAATGATAATATACAGGACTCTTAAGTCTTGTAATGTTCCATGTATTCTGTCCCAGTGACTCCATTCTTAGGGAACTTTCCCATGGAAATAATTACAAATTATGCACATATTAGCTATATAGGGTATGAATCCTATAATTGGTTAAAAACAACAAAAATTAATCTAAACATTCACCAGGAAAGAATGGGTAAAATAAATGATGTGATACACACGCAGCCATGAAAAATGGTATTTTTATTACATTATTAAGTATGAAAATGTTCATGATAAATGAAGATGGAAATGGAAAACATGGAATACAAATCCATATGTAAACAACATACCAGTTCTTGAAAACTTAATTACACACAACCAGAATCACTGCAGATGATGGCTGTAGCCATGAAGTTAAAAGACACTTATTCCTCGGAAGGAAAGCTTTGACAAACTCAGAAACGTATTAAAAAGCAGGGACATCACTTTGCAGACAAAGGTCCATATATTCAAAACTATGGTTTTTCCAGTAGTTATGTACAAATGTGAGAGCTTAAAGAAGGCCATAAAGAAGGCTGAGCACTGAAGAACTGATGCTTTTGAATTGTGGTGCTGATGAAGACTCTTGAGAGTCCCTTGGACTGCAAGGGGATAAAACAACTCAGTCCTAAAAGAAGTCAACCCTGAATATTCAGGAAGAACTGATGCTGAAGCTGAAGCTCCAATACTCTGGCCACCTGATGTGAAGAACCAACTCATTGGAAAAGACCCTGATACTGAGAAAGATTGAAGGGAGGAGAAGGGGATGACAGAGGATGAGATGATTAGATAGCATCACCAATTCAACGGACAAGAATTTGAACAAACTCTGGGAAATACTGAAGGACAGGGGAGCCTGGTGTGCTGCTGTCCATGGGGTCAAAAAGAGTCGGATATGATTTAGCAACTGAAAAACAGCAACAGAAACACACACTCTCTCTCACACACACACACACACACACATATCTATACATAGAAAAAGGCAGGGCAGAGAGATTTATAACAATGCGTTACAAGTGGTTACCTGTGTGGTGGGTGAGCAACTATTCTTTTTACTAGCGTATTTTCACAACTTAATGCACCAAGCAGGTATCATTTTGTTAAAGAAAATTAAAAAGAAACTGAAAAAATATATTCTACCCCTTTACAGAGGGCTTTACATCACAGATGGAATGGCATCAGTGAAAGAGCTGAAAGACTGAAAGAGGTTTCAGTCAGAAGTTAAAAAAAAAAAAAAAAAATGAGGTGGGTTAGAGCTCTACTTGGACTTCCCCAAGACCCAGTCTTGTGAGGATAAAAATGAGATAAAACACACAAGAAAATCTTAACAGGAAGTCAAGTATCGTACAAGAAGTGATTTCAGTGGATGGCCTGCCACAAAACGTGGCAGAACACGTACTTTGGGCTGTGCTGTTTTATTAATTGTACAGTGATCCAACACTAAAACAACTCAGTCCTAAAAGAAGTCAACCCTGAATATTCAGGAAGAACTGATGCTGAAGCTGAAGCTCCAATACTCTGGCCACCTGATGTGAAGAACCAACTCATTGGAAAAGACCCTGATACTGAGAAAGATTGAAGGGAGGAGAAGGGGATGACAGAGGATGAGATGATTAGATAGCATCACCAATTCAACGGACAAGACTTTGAACAAACTCTGGGAAATACTGAAGGACAGGGGAGCCTGGTGTGCTGCTGTCCATGGGGTCAAAAAGAGTCGGATATGATTTAGCAACTGAAAAACAGCAACAGAAACACACACTCTCTCTCACACACACACACACACACACACATCTATACATAGAAAAAGGCAGGGCAGAGAGATTTATAACAATGCGTTACAAGTGGTTACCTGTGTGGTGGGTGAGCAACTATTCTTTTTACTAGCGTATTTTCACAACTTAATGCACCAAGCAGGTATCATTTTGTTAAAGAAAATTAAAAAGAAACTGAAAAAATATATTCTACCCCTTTACAGAGGGCTTTACATCACAGATGGAATGGCATCAGTGAAAGAGCTGAAAGACTGAAAGAGGTTTCAGTCAGAAGTTAAAAAAAAAAAAAAAAAATGAGGTGGGTTAGAGCTCTACTTGGACTTCCCCAAGACCCAGTCTTGTGAGGATAAAAATGAGATAAAACACACAAGAAAATCTTAACAGGAAGTCAAGTATCGTACAAGAAGTGATTTCAGTGGATGGCCTGCCACAAAACGTGGCAGAACACGTACTTTGGGCTGTGCTGTTTTATTAATTGTACAGTGATCCAACACTTTACTCTATGAGCATTGTGATGCATTTGCACATGGTTTATGAGAATATAAAGTGAACTGGCGCTGGACTGAAACTACAGCCTCTCTTCATTAGCCCCTGTTCTAATCAAAGGAAGAAAAAAAAATATGTAAGACAGTCACAACAGGTTTCCTAAGGAATTCACTCAAACATAGGAAATGAATCAATTTCCACTAAATACATTAGTAGAAGTCCCTGCTTTTAGGACCTTGAACACAGTAGGGGTTCAAAGAAAAAAAAGGTTGATCAATAATTATTAAAAAAAAAAATTATCAAAAGTAAGCAAACAAACACTGAAATTTACCAAAATGGTACTAATAGCTGTTTGAGACCTATGAGAATACAGGTGATATTATTTTTTTTCTATTTAAAAAATTTTAAATGATCATTTATTAAATTAAATTTTAAACAGTCTTTGCAAGTCCCAGGAATCTACTGCACTTGAACCCAATGGTTATATGACTGTGAACAAGTTGATTTACCTACCCAGGTTTCTTGTTCTTCAAATTAAATCTAGGAAAGAGCTGAGACACATGTAATTGCTGACTGAAGACATTTAAAGTGTCTAGTACAAAGGAGACACTGCTTTAAGAGTGATGCCTGTTTAATGGATAGGAACAGTATCTATGAATAAAATATTATTTGTTATTATTATTTATTGTAGTTTCACTAATTCCAGGCTAGCATATAAGGCAAATAACCTCAAAGGGCAAGTACCAGGCAGTGTAGAATCCATTTCTGGCCTCTAAAGCTCTCAAGTCAAAATAGAACTGAAGATTTTTCTAACCTATAGAACCAAAAAAAATGGGCTCCCCTTGGAGGCTTTGGTTTGTGGGCCAAATTTAAATCTAAGGACCATTTTAAAGCCAACCTACAAACCACAGAAGAAACCCAGAGATATTCACTACAGTATATGCTGTCACAGGCTCAACTATATCTGGAGAAAAGGAAGGTATGATGTATTTGTCAAGTGTGATGTGATTTAGTGGACAAAGAACACCAGGAATGCTAGTCCCTTTTTTGCCATTAAAGATGTTTGACTTTGAGCAGTCACGTAAATAATATGGGCCATAATTCCCTTATATATATATATACAATAAGAGAGTCAGACTAAATAAATTCAAAAGCTCCTTCTATTTCTATCGATATAAATCTCTAGGACCCACATTCATACAAGGCTATCCTTAATTAAAGCTGGGTTTTCCCTAAAATGCAAACTGGGTTTTTTACTCAAGTACCTTTGTCACAAGTAACTAACATCTTATTTTAAGGTTATCCCACATCATGTTAGGCAACTATAAAAGTAAAGCTTTAGAAATATTTAATAGTGAGAGAATACATTCATTATCTATTAGTAGAGAAGGTAGGCAGTATGAACACATGATACCTGTTCAAAATCTACTGAAGCATATAGAACAGACACATAACAGTAACCATGCAACATCTGCCTGGTGGCAACACAAGTGTTTCTAAATTCGGCAGACTATTTTTACAATCAGAATCTAATAATAAAGCATATTTTAGAACTATTCTAAAAGGGCTCACAAATTTTCAGTCGTACAAGGTAATCTGGCTCCATTTGTCTTCTTTCTAAGGCAGTTCAGAAGCCGAAGAGGTGAACAATAGAGGCTGTTTTGTAAAGCTTAGTATAAAATGCAGGTTATCTATGCACCATCAAGCTGCCTCTCCCCATCCACCTGTCTTTAGACCAGACACCAAACCACTCATCTACCCTCTCCCCATTACACTTAACCATTGGTCAAACCACACATTCTCTGAGGCCCCTATAGTTGGGCCCGTGGAGAAGAAGTTTGGGGGCAAGTGGAGCCTCATGGGGCCCTCGTGTCAACTGCCATCTCTCCTGCAAGGTATTGCTCCAACCTCGGCCACTCACTGTAATGCAAGAACACACTGGGGTCCTCGTATTGGCACAGAGTGGGATTAACCAGATGAAGTGCACTCAAATAATCAACGGACATAATGTGACACATTGCCTCTCTACAGCAGCTGTGATCCCATAATTACCTCCTCATGACTGGACTGACAAGAACATCTGAATAATTCAGGTACTCGATGTCTAAATACTCCAAGATGCACGAGGGCGGGGGCTGGGGGGGAGGGGACAGAAGTCCAAAGACACTGCAGGAAAAGAGAGCCATTTAGCTCGGGAGGATGTTTAACCCCAGAACGCAGAGGGTCTTGGCTCACCACAGACAACAACTCAGCCAACTATCTGGGAGGGAGAGGTCTACCTGTCAGCTTTCCAGTTCCTTCTGAGTCTATCTTCAGAGTGGGACTTCCTTCTTTGTTGGAAGTGGTGTAAATTCTCAGAAGATCAGGCACACCCATGCTCAAATCTAAGTACAAAAACATACTGCAAAGCCAAATACAAATGGTTCCTCCACTGTTAATTGGAAGCCATCCATCAGATAAGGCTGATTTTCTTCTACGTGTTTAATATGGCACCTTCACAAGAGATAAGAACACTTAATGAAAATCTACTTGCCAACTTTAAAAAGTTAGCACTCAAAACACATGTGAAGTGACTGTAAAGCTGCTTCACACAGAAAGTAGAAAAGTCAGGAGTAAACAGAAAACAGATTTTCTTAAATCCCACACTGCTTTGTTACCACTCTACCAAATGTACTGCCTAAGGTCACGTTCGTCTGGGTTATGATCACATACAAAACATAGGCCAGAATTGCTCTCCATATTTTATTCATGTGGCTTTTCAAGAAAATGTAAGATGATATTTATGTTTATTTATTAAGAAGATAGAAAAAGCTTTTCTACTTTGTAAAATGCTTCATTACATAGGTTAAAGGTAAGCTGCATACTCAAATGAAAAATAGATCCTCTTAGGAAAAAAATATGGTTGTCCTAATTATACACGGATGATCTAATTAAACTGTCATTCACAATTCATTACAGCTATTAATAAAGTGTACATGAGAAAATGGTTACTACAGTTAAATTTACAGGAGTGTTAAACCCTCTTAAACATAAAGACAGCTAAGAACTGGTGGCGAAATTTCATTAGAAGTACGTGAATGTTAGACCTCCTTAGAGATCTTTAAAGTCCTCTTCTAAAGACCCTAGACCTGGCTCCTCGTTGATAAATGAGGAAATTGAGGTCTACTGAAGTTAAGTGAATTGTATAAGTTCACATCCACTAACTAACTTTCCCACCACTTACATGCTTGCCACATTTCCTGAACTGCATGTATTTCTTGGTTCTAAACAGATAATGCTAACATGCTCTGCTGCTGTCAGAGCCAAGGAGGGTAAGGATTTCCAGAGCAGTTCACAGAGCAAAATATTAGAAGGAAAGTTAATTGATGCAGAGGAGAGAGGACCAAATGCTGAGGTGGTAACATCAGCAAGTACAGGAGAACCACCACGCTGTTAGCTGATGGTACATCAAGGCAGAAGCAGCAGAAACTAAAGAAACAGAAAGTCCTTATTAAATCTGCTGTGTCTCGAAAGAAAGAGTCCCTATGAATTTCAAGGTGAATAAAATATCCCTATTACTACTCTGCCTGTTGACAGAAGAAAGTTTTTCACTTAAAACAAGATAGTACGACACTATTGACCACAAAAGCAGAATCACCACTATGTCCATAAGGATTTAAAGAATAAACAGAACACACTTCTTTTCCAGCTTGAGGAATCTCGTGTTTTCTTCTTCTTAAGATTCCACATGTTAAAGAATGCTCCAAACTACCTAGGCAAAGGAAACCCCAAAGGAAGGTCACGCTGCAGTGGTAGTAAGTGCCTGAACCCCAGCCCTTCCATACAAACCCTGGGCATATGAACCCACACACTCTACCACTGCAAAACTAGTCTCTCAAAATGACTCAGAATCAAACAACAGCAACAAAAATAAAACGTGTTCTGTATTGGTGTTAACTGTACTCACTTTAAACACAGTAGTATATTTATGATGACTTTCAAAGTACCTGCTGCTAAACAGACTGCTGGCCCCACACTGGGAAGCACGGTGACTAAAGCCCAAGTTCACAGATCCAGACACCATGATTAGCTATGTGGCCTTAGGGCAAGTTACCTAATCTCTGCTGTGACTTTTCCTCATCTGCAAAATGAAGATAACGAAGCTTATCTCACCAAAGGGAATTCTGCAGATGAAATTCATGTAAAGCTCTTACTAGACTGGCTGCCACAGAGTAATATTCCACAGCCATATTATGGTTCATAAAGCCTACAGCCATTCACTGTGCAGCCTCATCTCCCATCTCTGCCCACACATTGGCCATGCTCCAGGCCACACGGAACTCCCCTCAACCCGCAGCAGGCAATGCTCTTCAGACCCCTCTTCCTTTTGCTCCACATGCCCTTCTCTGTCTGGCAAAAATCTCCCTCATTCTTGTTCTTGAAATTGGCCAACACCTCCGAGGCAGGTTGCTGCTCCTGCTAAGTCACTTCAGTCGTGTCCGACTCTGTGTGACCCCACAGACGGCTGCCCACCAGGCTCCCCTATCCCTGGGATTCTCCAGGCAAGAATACTGGAGTGGGTTGCCATTTCCTTCTCCAGTGCATGAAAGAGAAAAGTGAAAGTGAAGTCGCTCAGTCTTAGCTGCTCGTTATGTGATTACATTTGGATTATGATTACTCATGTAACAAGAAAAAAGTTTCTTTACTAGAATGAGGCAAGGGAAGGGAAAAAGGAGCACAGGAAGGTTACTGTGGCAAGGGGCCAGGCTACACTTCCCAGAGAGAAGAGGCTTTAAAAAGGGTCTGTCTCGACAGGAAAGCAGAGATGACAAAATGCAAAAAGCCACACATGAGATGTGACTGCCCTGTTATTAAATCTCACAAAACTCAGTCACAGATTTTATTTTCCGGGGCTCCAAAATCACTGCCGACAGTGGTTGCAGTCATGAAATTAAAAGACACTTACTCCTTGGAAGAAAAGCCATGACAAACCTAGGCAGTGTATTAAAAAGCAGAGACATCACTTAGCAGACAAACGGCTATGGTTTTCCCAGTAGTCATGTACGGATGTGAGAGTTGGACCCTAAAAAATACTGAGTGCCGAAGAACTGATGCTTTCAAACTATGGTGTGGAGAAGACTCTTGGGAGTCCCCTGGACTGCAAGGAGATCAAACTAGTCAATCCAAAAGGAAATCATCCCTGAATATTCATTGGAAGGACTGAGCTGAAGCTCCAATACTATGGCCACCTAACGCAAAGAGCCAACTCACTGGAAAAGACCTGGATGCTGGGAAAGACTGAAGGCAAAAGAAGCGGGCAGCAGAGGATGCAATTGTTAGATAGCATCACTGACTCAATGGACATGAATCTGAGCAAACTCCAGGAAACAATGGAGGACAGAGAAGACTGGGGTGCTGCAGTCCACATGGTCACAAAGAGTCGGACGCGACTTAGCGACTGAACGTCAACAACAATATGTGTGTATGCATGTGAACAGAGGAAGACAAGAGGCGCAAGTGTGTCCACGAGGATGTCTGGGAAAGGTTCTGAAACGCCTGAAGCACTAAATTCGCATTCAGGCTAAGTTTTAGTCAATGTCTAAAGGGCAGAAAGTTACCATGTACCATGAGCTATGAATGTTTACATGCCCGTTTGCCAGCTTACACTGTTCCCCCACCATCAAGTTCTCATGGCTGTGATTCTCACACCTGACTGTGCATTTCAGTCCAGTCTGAAAATATCACTAAAATGCATGTTCTGGTTCTAGGGTGCTGGGGCGGAACCCGATATTCTGCTTGTCTAACCAGCTCCCAGGTGATGTGACACTGAGACACCAGTTTAGCAGTAAGACCTTGGAGCAGATACTAAAACTAGGCTGCCTGTGTTCACAGCCTGGCTCTGCTACTTAATAGCTGTGTGACCTTGAGCAAGTTACTTAAGCTCTCTGAGTCTCTGTTTCCCTTCATCTATACATAAGAGAAAACTTCATAAGGTAGCTATTGA
Source organism: Oreotragus oreotragus (assembly GCA_006410675.1). NCBI lineage: Eukaryota > Metazoa > Chordata > Mammalia > Artiodactyla > Bovidae > Oreotragus > Oreotragus oreotragus. The sequence goes on from SJYX01009042.1 coordinate 399,285, forward strand.
CGATTCATGAGTGAACACGCCCAGAAGAGTACCTGCCACAGAGAAAGCACTAGATTAATGCTACCATTTTTCTTATTAACATTCATCTCTTAATATCTCTGTACCTATCATAATAGTAGAAATTTTAAAAAGCAGAAATTAATATTTTTGAATGAAATGCTATTTTTGAATAACACTAACATGTTTATCACCAGGCCTTCCCTGGTGGCTCAGATGGTAAAGTGTCTGCCTATAATCCAAGAGACCCGGGTTCAATCCCTGGGTCAGGAAGATCTCCTGGAGAAGGAAATGGCAACCCACTCCAGTATTCTTGCCTGGAAAATCCCATGGACGGAAGAGCCTGGTGGGCTACAGTTCATGGGATCGCAAAGAGCCAGACACGACTGAGCGACTTTTTTTTTTTTTAACATGTTTATCAGACAGCATGAACAATAAATAAAACAGTGTATGTGTGTTTTAAAGTCCCCAGGAACTGTAGCTAGCCAGGCTTCTCTGTCCATGGAATTCTCCAGGCAAGAATACTGGAGTGGGTTGCCATTCCCTTCTCCAGGGTATCTTCCTGACCCAGAGATCAAACCTGGGTCTCTTGCATTGCAGACAGTAACTACATTAATATCCCCAGAGGACAGTACTATAATAAAACAGTGACAAGATTTAAGCCTACTTATTTTAAACTGGGGGCTTCCCTGGTGACTCAGATGGTAAAGAATCTGCCAGCAATTCAGAAGACTTAGGTTCAATCTCTAGATTGGAAAGATTCCTTGGAGAAGGGAATGGCTACACACTCCAGTTTTCTTGCCTGGAGAATTCCATGGGCAGAGAAGCCTGGTGGGCTACAGTCCATGGGGTTGCAAAGAGTTGGCCATGACTGAGCCACTAACACCCACACATTTTAAACTGATAAGAAGTTGCATCCATATCCTCCATCTCTCAAGATCTTTGACTACTTCAGCTCACTACCCCAACTCCAGGATACAAACTATAGGTACTTGTTGGCCTTTTACCCTTTTCCCAGGTAGAGAAGGGAGGGTGAGACTGACATGGGGCTACAGGAGAATGCGGGGGCCAGACAGGTGGGGATGAAGAGGACTGAAGGTCTGCAGTGGACTGCAGCTAATGTGGGGGTGAGCCAGCAGGGCAGTCTAAGCTCCCTGGGCTAGAGCAAGCTCTTAAGTGATGATCCAGGCTCCCAGGGATGCAAGAACTAGCACAGTGTCCTAACAAGAGGGCAGAGTAAAGAATGTTGGCCACTGCCATGGACTGGTTATCCATGAGGTTTCAGGCTCCATTTGTCCTATTCATCCTTACAGCGACCCTGTAAAGTTAAGTTTTATCACTTCCAGAGAGTAGGAGGCCTCCCAGTGCTGTTTGATCCATCCTCAAAATGAATAATCCCACAGCCACTGGTCCTGGAACCTCGGGACAAAAGAGAGCAGCAGTCTGACCCCAAATCCATAGCTCTTCTAAGGCAGTTGCTCTTGACACTTTCAATCTGGGGTTCCTGTTGGAAACTGACATTTGCTTCTCTGCTCACGTGTCTTGATAAAGATGGCACACCTCTCCCATATGACTGTGGTCTCTTCAAGGCGCCCCAGGATCTCTCCAAGAGAATTTCACACATGCCTCAAAGCCTTAAATGAAATCCTCCACATTTTAAATCAATCCCTCCACACTTCCCTCTAGCAGCCACTTTCTTAGGATGAGATCACATACATGCAAACAGAAATTCTTATTATTAAAATGAGGGCACTAATGCTGAGAAGATAAGTCACTTGCCTGAACCCACAGAAACACCACGTGCAAAGCTGGTCCCAGAACCCAGGTGTGAGAGCAGCAGCCACACTCAGGAGCCTGGAAGTCGAGATCTGAAGAGAACAGGCACAGAGTTTCACCCAGACATGGAGATGAAGTTCAAGGGTAGGACAGAAACAAGAAAGAAAGAGTGCAATGGGACCATAGGTCTCACGGGCCGCTGGAGAGGGAGGCAGGTTATCATGGCAGTGGCTCACTGCAGGAACCAAGCAGAAATCAAGTCCTGAAACTTGACAGTGATTCAGATCAGGTGAGTCTCCCAGCAGAAAACTTGGGGAGTAAGGCAGGAGCCCGAGATTGGGATGGACCATACCACACACAGGTCAGCAGCAATGAGCGCCTCTGGGTTTTTTGTTTTTTTTACTTCTTATTTTACATTGGAGTATACCTGATTAACAATATTGTGTTAGTTTGAGGTATATGACAAAGTGATTCAGTTATATGTATACATGTATCTATTCTTTTTCAAATTTCCTTACCCAATCAGGTTGTTACAGAATATTAAGCAGAATTCCCTGTGCTATACAGTAGGGTCCTTGTTAGTTATCTTTTTTATATATAGCAATATATACATGTCAGTCTCAAACTTCCTAACTACCCCCTCATTCCCCCCATCCCCGCAACCCTAAATTCATTCACAGTGAGGGCCTCGAGTCTTAAAGCAGTTGGCTGGGATAAGGGGGTGAATGACAGCAGCTGGGGTGGAGTACATCAATATCTCACACCACCCCCCCAATCACATCACTGGGAGGCGGGTTTCGGAGAGCTACAGGAGGGGACGTGTACTGCTCCATCAGCAGAGATGGCGGGGGCTAATGCCAAATCCAGCAGAGCTGGGTGCGTCACTATATATCAAAAGAAAAACATTAAGAGATTTGTATGCAAATTCTCCTGTGGGCAGGAAGCTTTTCCATATTTTTTTATATCTTTTTCATATTCAAACTGAGAGGAAACTATGGCTTGGTTCAGAATCCTCTTCTCCAATTCCCTGGAATCTGGTTTTGGTATTGAACCCAAGGAAGGAACTACCCTCAGAAGATTTCTCATTCATGTGGCCAAGTCTTACCCCATCTGGTATAAAACAACCCCTCTCCCCAGCACTGTTTCTTCCTGTACTTTATTTCTTACAGATGTACCTCCTTATTTATCCTGACTCTTCCCTTACTAAAAACCTCATCATATCTGGTTTAAACTACTTACTGTAATGCTCTCACCAGATTCCCTTCCTGAAATGATGCTCCTCTGGAGGCTATTATAAACAATTCCATTAAGCTTCCATCCATGTGTTGGTCAGCTCTAAAGTAATCACCAAATCCTCAGTTCCCTACAAAGGAAATTTTCCACTTCAGGCAACAACATCATTCCAGGTCTACAGTAGGTTAAGCTTGCTCACTTCTTCTCTGTGCTGATTCTTTCTTGATTTGTTTCTGAACCTCTACTCTAAATGGCTGTCACTATGTGATTCAGGAAATCGCATTTTAACATATTTAAATTCCATCTCAGAATCCACACCAGCAGCCATTTGCTCCAGCAAGTTTTCCCGTGAGGCCCACAACTACACTTCCAGGATCATCTCTGCACCCTAATTGCACATCCACTCCAAACCATCATTATTCTAACATCTGCCTTCTTGTGTATTAAAAACCAAAAACATTTGACAGATAAAGAAGAAAATATTTAGAACTGGTTACCCTCCCTCTAGGGAGGGACTAGGAAAAGGGAAGGCAGTTTCCCCCTCATTTTATACATCTCTGTGCTATGTGAAATTTCTTAATACTTATTATGAAAGAACCAGTTGAGTGAATATATATATATATAAAGCAGAACTGATTCACTTTGCTGCACACTTGAAACAAAACACTGTAAATCTAGTATACCTCAATTTAAAAAAAAAAATTTTTTTTTTAAAGAACCAGTTAACTAGTGTAGAAAAATATATGTACAGGGATAGTCACTGCCCTGTCATCATGTCTGGAAAAAAAGTAAGGGTAGATAATAACTGGTAAAAACTAGGAACACCTGAGTCCGTCAGTAAATAGGGGTCAGTGCAATAAGTCAGATTACCTCCATAAAAGACAACACTGCACTGTGCTTAGTCTCTCAGTCATGTCTGACAGTTTGCGACCCCACTGACTGCAGCCTGCCAGGCTCCTCTGTCCATGGGAATTCTCCAAGGCAAGAATACTGGAGTGGGCCATGCCCCTCTCCAGGGGATCTTCCCAACCTAGGGATCTAACCCAGGTCTCCCACCATTGCAGGCAGATTCTTTACCATCAAAAGACAATACTGGGTAGCTCCTAAAAATACTATATTGTCATTGAAAACAACTATAATGTATTAAAAACAGGTTATGAAATAACACGCATCTTATGTTTAAAATCTCCATCTCTAATAAGATGAAAAGCATCATGAAGGCAAGATTTACTTTCTCTACCTCCCTTCACCCCAGTGTGCTTTAAGATGCATCAATAAAATATGAATGCTGAACATTGTCAACTTTTACCAGAATGATCTTCATTCACATATTTTAATCAGTCAACCACTGCTAAATATGCATGTGGACTCATCTTTCACAATTACCTTCACAGTCGGTTTACAGATTATGCAAGACAAAGTCTCTCAGCTTTACAGTTTTATTTATCGCAAATGTTTTCTTCTAGATGGGCAACTTCTTTGTATAAAGCCCAATCTTTTCTCAGTCCATGGGTTGGAATGAGCCCTCACTTGGATACTAGACAGGAAAAGAGTTTCTTAAAGGAGCAAAGGCTCCAAAGATGAATTCCAAGGTCCTCTCGACTCTCAAACTTAAGACTCTCCGTACTCAATTAGTAGGAAAGACCATTAAGGCGATCAGCTTGATGAGTCACCAAATCCAAGAGTTCTGAATAATCTCAAAGAAAGTTTACATTTCAGAATTTAATATCTGTATTTTGTATTTCTCTATCCCACTCAATAAAGTGAAAAAATATGCCAAAACTAGGCTGATTCAAAATAGGAAATATAATCATTTTTGTATTGAAGAGGTAGTTTTTGTGTGACGGTTATTCTAAAAGCAACATTAGGGTAGAACATGACCAAGCAGTTCTACAAAACAGAGGAAAATAAAGAAAGCTCTCAAACTGAACTTTTCTTGCATGTGCCAAACCCAACATAAAAATGAAAACAACAAAGAGGATATTTGTTTTACAAGAAATTCTCTTTTCTATCTCCTAACTTTTAGTTCGGAGAAGGCAACGGCAACCCACTCCAGTACTCTTGCCTGGTAAATCCCATGGAAGGAGGAGCCTGGTGGGCTGCAGTCCATGGGGTCCCTAGGAGTCGGACACGACGGAGAGACTTCACTTTCACTTTTCACTTTCATGCACTGGAGAAGGAAATGGCAACCCATTCCAGTGTTCTTGCCTGGAGAATCCCAGGGACGGGGGAGCCTGGTGGGCTGCCATCTCTGGGGTCACAGAGTAGGACACGACTGAAGCAACTTAGCAGCAGCAGCAACTTTTAGTTATTCTATCACAAAAATAGAGTGATAGAACACAATAAGAAAGAAAAAATAGCACTGAAATATGTATACTATCATGTAAGAAATGAATTGCCAGTTTATGTTCAATGCAGGATGCAGGATGCTTGGGGCTGGTGTATGGGGATGATCTGGAGGGATGATGTGGGGTGGGAGGTGGGAGGAGATGTGTATAAGAGACAGAACTAGCACAGTGTCCTAACAAGAGGGCAGAGTAAAGAATGTTGGCCACTGCCATGGACTGGTTATCCATGAGGTTTCAGGCTCCATTTGTCCTATTCATCCTTACAGCGACCCTGTAAAGTTAAGTTTTATCACTTCCAGAGAGTAGGAGGCCTCCCAGTGCTGTTTGATCCATCCTCAAAATGAATAATCCCACAGCCACTGGTCCTGGAACCTCGGGACAAAAGAGAGCAGCAGTCTGACCCCAAATCCATAGCTCTTCTAAGGCAGTTGCTCTTGACACTTTCAATCTGGGGTTCCTGTTGGAAACTGACATTTGCTTCTCTGCTCACGTGTCTTGATAAAGATGGCACACCTCTCCCATATGACTGTGGTCTCTTCAAGGCGCCCCAGGATCTCTCCAAGAGAATTTCACACATGCCTCAAAGCCNGCAAAGTCTGTAATTCTTGTACTGATTCAGAGGAAAGAATTATGATCAATTAAAAACAATTGTTAAGTAAAAAATAAAAAATAAAAAAGCTAATTGATTTTAACCAAATGGAGAAAATGTTAAATGTTTAAAAAAAAAAAAAAAGAACACAATAAGAAAGAAAAAATACTACTATAACACACTATGCCTTTATTTCAAAGGACTCTTAAATTAATCATATATTTTTTAAAAGATTAACAAAACAGGAAAAGAAAAATAAGACTGCAGGAAAATTAAGTTTTAGCTTTTATAGACTTATTCTTTAAGTTGTTTAACAAATTTCAACACAAAATGCCCATTACACATTTAATTTATAAAATGTCTTCCAAACTCAGTTTACCATGCTAAATCAGAAATATGTCACTTGGCCACTAAACTCAACATTTGTTTCATTCCATCTAATGCTTAATAATTCATAGGTAAATGCCTAAGAATTGTTCATCAATAAATAATGAACAAAAACAAAATATCGGATGTCATGCTGGTGATTCAAACCAAAAGACAAGGTTGAGACTGTTGAGACTGGGAAAACGTGAAGAATACTTCCACAGAGAGAACAGAGAAATATAAAATGTATTAAAAAGAACCCTATCAAAATGAGCAGTTCTCTATAATTCACTACTTAGAGGTTTTTAAGGTAATAACCAAAAGGTGGTGTCCATTAGACTAAAAAACTGCATGAAGGAGAGGTGCAGTCTCCCCTTGGCCCTTTCCCAGAACAAAATCTAAAGGAGGCTGGCCTGGCAGTGTGCCCATTTGAAAGGGGTGAGAATCAGAAACTGCTTCAAGGGCCTGTCTCCCAACTAGCTCTACACTGCAGCGAATCTCTGTGCTCCTAAACCCAGTGGCAAGCCTTCTTTTCCTTTTTTAACAAAAATAAAATATTTGAGCAGATAGTTCATGTGTGACTGCTTTGTTAAGTAAAATAATCCTCTTTTGGTGTTTAATCTGCCTATGTTTGAACAGATAATAAGTGTCGTGCCTCAAAACTAAGGAAGTAAATCGAATACAGCTGGCTGGCAATGAGACAGAACCAAGCAACAATTACAATGAACTCTTGCACCAGTGACCTCGTTTAATACCTGCTGTGGCACGGCCTGCCCTGAAAACCAAACTCGGCCCTTGGGATTTCTCCTTCCTCAACACAAACTCACTGTGAAAGAACAACTGATTAAACTGTTATCACTCAACATCACAGTACTTAAGTCTCTATTCTCATCAAACTCCAGAGTCTGGCCACAAATATTTTGCATCCCACTTAATTGAATGGCAGAAAACATGCTTTCTCCCAGAAAAAAAAATTTAAGGTGTCTTTGAAACTACATAATGAAAGCTGTTTCGTTTCCTCATCACCTGAGTTTTTCACATGATCTTGGAAAGTCCAGTTTCATGCTTTGGTTGCATCTGATACTGACAAATGGTCGTATCATCATGGAGACTGAATGCCCCTGGGTTGCAATGAAGAGGCACTGAAACTAGATTTGCATCCTCTCTAGAATATTCTGTCTTCTTCACAATTCACCCACCATACACCAAGTGGTTTTAGAGAATTCCAGTTAATAGGAAGTCATATTACTTTCATTAAATCTGTGTCAAAGCAAAGTGTATCGAATGCATCGACACCCTGGTCACGGTGCCGCCATAGTGGGTCTTAAGGACCAGAACTGAGAGTACTTGAACTTTCAGACTGGTGTTTCAGAAGCACCCTCAAGGTTGATAAAGAGGCGAATGATAGCAAGAATTGGGCTCAGTGACACTGCTGAGTGTACCAGCTGGGTGACTTTCCACTGTGTCTCAAAATTTCCTGGATGGTTTACCATCAAATCCTAATTAACTCAGATCAGCATTCAAGGCTTATCATATTTCAAAGAACATTCGAGCTAAAGAGATACAAAATTAGGATCCCAGTATTGCAAAGGGCCTTCAAGATCCTCCACCTCGCATCCTCATTTATTGCAGATCTATAAACTGAGGCACAGAGCTATGAAAAGCTCAGATGAAATTCAGACCAGGCTAACGACAAAATCAGTTTCTAGCAACAAGGTCTCTTGACTTTTGCTACAGTGCTATTCAGCTGACAAAATATCCTCAGTCATTCCTGTGTTAACCACCAATACAATAACAAAGCCCTTCTAAGGAAGGCAATGGAGGCATCCAGATAAAATGCTATCTTAGCACTCTGGGTAACATGCTCAATGTTCATTAAATTTGATCCTGACCATTACACGACTTTCTGTTAAACCAGGTCTCTCTTGCATAACCACAGAATAATAAAGCTAGCCAGAAAATAAGCCTGAAATAGTTTAAGAAGATGCAGGTATGACACCCGTTATACTATCAACTTTGAAAATGTTCAAAATCTACAGTAATTACTCCAAGATACATATGGGTCAGGGGGAGGTACACTTTCTAGAATCTTTACTTATTATTGAAGTCATCAAAGAAAAGTGTTTGTTACATCTTGCTTCTCCATATGCAAAGCAATTTATATAATAATACATAACAGTAAGTTCTATTAATCAAAGTTGGCAAACCAAGATGTTTGCTCAATAATTCTCAAAAAGCTTAAATAAATTTGTTAAAAGTTTGACTAGTATAAACATGAAAAAATTAAAGCAGGTATTTAATCTGCCTACTTCAATTCACTTAGTAGATTAATTTTATGGATTAATCCCAGCTCTTTTTATAGGCATTATAGACCTTTAGATTTAGAGGGTCATTAAATCTAACACTTAAGATGTACAGGACATAAAGGAAGTGCTCTCTACTAATAACTTTGCCTACAACATTCAGTAGACTTTTTGATTTAGATTTGTACAAAATCACCAGCACGTAAAATTGTCTGACACACTGATGACAGGTAATCACTGTTTCCACTCAAAACCAAGATGTTTCCTTTCTTCCATTCTTCTTCAGTGAGTCCATGAATAAGCCACATCCACGATAAAGAACTTCGTGTGAAATGGTTTTGATTTCTCTTTTTCTTTACCAAAGAGTCATTTTTCATTATTAAATAGTAACAACAATACGGGTGTTGAGCACTTGTTCCTTACCAGGCTTTGTTCTAACCTCCTCTACCTTTGTCAACTAATTTAACCTTCCTACCAACCTTACAAAAGGTAGATAATATGACTGTTTTACATTGAAACCCAGCATCAGCCCATCTTAAATGGACTGGCATGACTCACTAGACCCCATACTGAGGCAGAAATGCATAGCCCCCTCAAAACAGGGAATCTGAAGGTAACCACTAGTAAAATAATTGGTGATTTCTTATGCAAATCTAAATCCTTAGCCACCTTGCTAAGGCCCTGTCATGATCCCTGCCGGGTTTCCTTTCTCATATCCTCAGAATGTGGGAAGGGTTGAGAAAATGGTTTCAAACTCCAGAAGATCATGTTTTCCATTTAATACAGTATATTCCTTACTTTTGAAGCCATGTATCCTGAGAAGATCAATTTCTAAGGCAAACACTACAACACTTTTAGATTAGCACTGCTCAATTACAGAATCACTTCTTGACATTCTAAATTCTAGTTTTCAATCTCTCCCAATCCAGTGGCGAATACAGAGCCCCACGAAAGGTGACAATTGATGACACCCTCTCATCCCTACTCTCAGCCAAAAGATTTGAAGGTGGAGGAGACCATACCTCAGCAATGCAACATGTATTCACTATACTCCACATTTCGGGAGGGCCCCTCCATGCGTAACGGTGGGCACCTGGAATGCACTGCCTCCCTCCTCAAAGAGAGCAGGTGAGGGGGTCAGAGAAGGCCTGACTCACACCACCGCAACCGAATGAAACAAAGAATGGTATAGAGTCACATAGCGCAGCATCACTTACTCTGGCTTTTGAAACAGGAACAAGGGTTTCCCAAGTGCTTGGGCGGATGGGCAAAAGAAATAGTAAGGGTACAGCTCATGCACAGATATGATAAAGCCCTGACGCAGTACTCTGAATGGAGATGACAGCTGATCAAGTAACCTCATTTCAAAGGACCATTGGAGACGGTAAGATCAAAATAAATGTTGGCAGTGTAAAAATAAAATAATAATATCCACAACAGATAAGGCCCCTATCCCTGGGGGCACGCAGCATGTCACCATTTGCACTACACTTGGGAAGGAACAGAGTCACGCCTGCACGGGAAGCAGTTAATGAGAAGTGACTGCTCCAAGGGCGGTGGAGAGCATGGGGAATTTGCCTATTCTTTGCGAACTAGGTCAGATTCACAGAGACATGGGATCGCATGAGTAACTTGAATGAAAGGAAGGTCAGGTATCTGAAGGAAGGAGGAGGTTGCAGGCGTCAGAGAGCCCACTTTCTGGTATTAGGGTGGACGCTCCATTACAGAATAAAGGAGGAATAGTTTTGCACCTGCTAAAGGGAGCAAACTGTGGGAACCCCAAGGGCAAAGTCCAGTCCAAATAGGATTGGTTTAAGCAAGCAGCTAGTGCCACCAAGACACTTCTGCTGGCCACACTGTCTGTGTGATATGTCAACTGTGTGGGTTTATACAGTGTCCTAAAAAAAAACCAAACATATTAAATGGCAGGCACATTCTTACAAGATCAAACACCATATTATTAGTCTAAGGTTAACAATGGAAACAGTGACAGCCTCTGTATTTTCTTGGGTTACAAAAATCATGGCAGTTGGTGACTACAGCCATGAAATTAAAAGACACTTGCTCCTTGGAAGAAAAGCTATGACAAACCTAGACAACGTATTAAAAAGCAGAGACGTTACTTAACAGACAAAGGTTCATAAACCTTTGAACTTTGGTTCAAAACCAAAGTTATGGTTTTTCTAGTAGTCACATATGGATGTGAGAGTTGGACCATAAAGAAGGCTGAGCACTGAAGAATTGATGCTTTTTAACTGTGGTGCTGGAGAAAACTCTTGAGAGTCCCTTGGACCGCAAGGAGATCCAACCAGTCAATCCTAAAGGAAATCAACCTTGAATATTCATTGGAAGGACTGATGCTGAAGCTCCAGTACTTGAGCCACCAGATACGAAGGGCCTACTCATTAGAAAAGACCCTGATGCTGGGAAAGATAGAAGGCAGGAAGAGAAGGGAACAGAGGACGAGATGGTTGGGTGGCATCATCACCAACTCAACAGACATGAGTCTGAGCAAGCTCCAGGAGATGGTGAAACCAGTACTTGAGCCACCAGATACGAAGGGCCTACTCATTAGAAAAGACCCTGATGCTGGGAAAGATAGAAGGCAGGAAGAGAAGGGAACAGAGGACGAGATGGTTGGGTGGCATCATCACCAACTCAACAGACATGAGTCTGAGCAAGCTCCAGGAGATGGTGAAAGACAGGGAAGCTTGGCATGCTGCAGTCCACTGGGTTACAAAGAGTCAGACACAAATGAGTGACTGAACAACAACAAATTAAACTCACAAACATGTTTTTTAAAACACAAATTTTGTCTTTATAAATGAAATGTGAGCGACTTACTTGATGTTTCCAAGTATCACTTTCTTCACATTTATAAAAGCAACAATAGCACAGCTATTAACTGATAAACTTTTGGAAGGATTAAAAATACAAATAATGGTGTTCAGCTTAGCACCTGGACCATAGTAAGTTTTCAGTAAATGCTGCTGGTTATTCTTCAGTGTTCTTTAAACAAGGCCTTTCAAGGCCTAGAATTTACGCTTTCCATGATTAGTCATGAGCTACGTGTCTTCTATATCCTACTGTTAATACAAAGAGAATAAAGATTATTTTTAACAACTGATCAAGTAATATGTATTTTTAAAGTACAGCTATAGTCCTAAGCCATAAAATACACTGCTAAAAAAATGATTTTCAAATTTTGCATTATTATGGGTTACTCTGGTCTGCATTAGGCCAAAATTTTAAAACTTCCTTTGGAGGTTATGAAACTGACCAAATGTAAGAATGATTATATGCAAGACTGATTATGTATTTACAGAACCACCTAAGGTTAAATTACTTGCTAAAGTTTTTAACTGGGCCAAGATGTCTGTAACTGCCTCTAAGGTCAGTCACAATCTAACGCTAACGTCATTAACAATGAGCCGAGTGAGGGGCATGCAGGAAGTGGGAGTGCAGGGCTAAAGGAAATAGTAGAGTCTGTGGCCAAGCAGAGGGCTTAGCCTGTATAAAGTCACTCAAAATGTAAAGAAGGGTGAGAGGTGAGGAGGCCGCTATGTACAAAAAACAAAATATACCTGGAGGCTGATTTCAACCCAGAGACTAACATACTGCAACCCCTGATAAACTCAGTTCTCTGATGATTTCCCTTGTCCCAACTCAAAGTGAAGTAGGAGTGTTAGTAGCCCTGTGACCCCTGTAGCCCACCAGGCTTTTCTGTCCATAGGATTTCCAAGGCAAAATGCTGGAATGGGTAGCCATTCCCTTCTCCAGGGGATTTTCATGACCCAGGGTTTGAATTCAGGTCTCCTGCATTGCAACCAGATTATTTACCGTCTGAGCTACCAGGGAAGCCCCTCAAAGGTACTCCACAAATTACGTGTACTTATGAAAAGAGAAATAAAGAAACAAATGAAAGAAATAAGGAGAAATAAAAGAGTGCGGTACAAATACCTACATCCGAATCATGCAGGGGGTGTGTCCTGCATTTTTAACAAGTTTCCCAGGGTGATTATTCACACACTGAAGAGAACCCTCGTCTCCCTATAATAATTCTTTTATTTTGTAAAATTTTTCTTTCCTATTCACATTGTTAGTTGAGTTCTGTCTCTAGTTTCATTTAAATTTTCCAACTTTCACTCTAAAATAATATATTTTCTTTTCTCATATACTATACATTGAAGAACTATTAGTTTGTAATCATCTATTTCATCTTATTTACTATATGTAATTTTTATTTTTATAGGTCTTATTACCTCTTTATATTTAGAGATAATATGAAATGTGTAAATATTAAATGTGTGATATTGAAAACCTCCATAAAATACAAATAGATCTTTAAAAAGAGACTGCCATCACAAATCAGGATTTTATAAAAATAGTTCTTCGAATAAGTCTTTACACTAATACTTGCAAATATTAATCTACCTCAAAGTATGCTTTTAAGGAAATCACAGTTGTGAATGTTTAAGAAAACATTATAGCACAGCATATAATGAACATCCAGTGAGTATCCTTTCAGTTCAGTTCAGTAGCTCAGTTGTGTCCGATTCTTTACAACCCCATGAACTGCAGCACGCCAGGCGTCCCTGTCCATCACCAACTCCTGGAGTCCACCCAAACCCATGTCCATTGAGTTGGTGGTGCCATCTAATCATCTCATCCTCTGCTGTCCCCTTATCCTCCTCCCCTCAATCTTTCCCAGCATCACGGTCTTTTCAAACGAGTCAGCTCTCCGCATCAGGTAGCCAAAGTATTGGAGTTTCAGCCTCAACATCACTCCTTCCAATGAACACCCAGGGCTGATCTCCTTTACTCACTGTTTTATTCCCTCACTTATTTTTTATTTCTATAATTACTAAGAATTTTTTTTTAGTTTTAGAATCTTTAGAATTAAAGAATCTTTAATTCATTTATAATTACTTTTTCCTTTCTACTCCCCACAATATTTACACTATGATTAAGTAAAGTTTTTAAAAGTCAGGGAAATCTCTGCTTTCCAAATAACTGCTGACAAATCTAACTATAATGAAATCAGTTTCCTATAGTGATATTCTCTGAAACTAAGAATGTGAACATTCAGACCCAAAGAAAAAGGGGCTCCGCAGTCCTGGGAATCCTGTGTGTTCAGCCTGGGCCTCTCCCTGTGGGGCCTCGGGGCCTGCAGGGGAAAGGTGAATGGGACCTGCTGTGTCGCCGTCACCCTCCTTTGCTCAGCAAAGGTAAACGGATCCCTTGCCTCTCATTCAATGCCAGCTCTTTCCTTTTAAGGATAACCCTGAACTAAGTGTGACAACTATCATTAGTCTTCTGGGTACTGGGGCTTCCCAGGTTGGGTCAGTGGTAAAGAATCCGGCTGTCAATGCAGGAGATGCATGTTCGATCCCTGAGTTGGGAAGATCCCCTCATGAAGGAAGTGGCTAGCAACCTTCCTGGAAAATCCCATGGACAAAGACGCCTGGCAGACTACAGTTGATGGGGTCGCAAAGTCAAACACAACGCAGCCACTGAGCATGCACGCACACTTTTGGGTATCAGAGAAGACAACGGGTGCAACTTTGGGTTTGTTTTTTATTGGAGGTAAAGAAACTATATAATTCTACTTAAAATGCTCTACTGAATCATTCTGCCCTTTCTTTTCAAATCTTTCCATTCTTTCATTTTCTCTACTCTCTTCATTTTCTTCTCTCCTAACCCCCTCAAACACTGGGGAGATAAGTGAAATTGGTTGATTATGATAGGAATCTCTTTTTCAAGTCCTATCTTTATTTTAATATATTTGGCTTACTCTATGAATTTTAATAGATTTGAAAAAAATTTCCAAATGGTATAAAATGTACCCTGGGTTTTATTTTTATTCATATACAGTGAGGCCAACAGATCAGGAAGACAACTGCCATTGAAAACAGTTTGTTGCTCACAGTTCCCAAGAATGGACATCTCACACCACATGGGACCTAAAGGGGAAGCACCAGGGTCAGGCAGGAGACAGTGAGGGAGAGAGAGTACAGGCCGGAGTCCTCACTGCGGTTTTCACAGGAAGAAACAGGCCAGCAGATGGGATGGGCTAGTGTGAACCATCTCCAGGGCTCTGGTGTGTAGGAACTGCCCCTAGTTGTTTAATACCAAGTCCTGGGGTGATATTAGGGCAGCAGGATGATGGCTCACCTATGAGAGCTCTAAATGTGATAGTGGGTAGGTGTGGGCTCTGTTCTGGTTGGTTTGCATATGAAAAGTATGCTCCCAGGAAAGTCAGTTGCTATCTCTAGGAATTAGCCAGCCCTGAGAGGAGCAGTCTCTCCAGAATCAGCAAAACCCTAGATGCAAGATGGTCAAGAATATATGGCTAACACAAAATACCATTTGTAAAAGATGTGATAACCGATTTAAATTAACACCACAGAGAATCCAAAGTATCATTTTAGCATGTTACATCAACTTTCCCCACACTAACACAAGTTTAAAACTTCATTTTCTGGGCTCTCCTGGTGGCTCAGTGGTAAAGAACACACCTGCCAATGCTGGAGACACGAGTTCAGTCACTGGTCCAGGAAGATCCTACATGCCGAGGAGCAACTAAGCCCATGCATCACAACCATTGAGCCCTGTGCTCTGGAGTCCAGCCGCTCCAACTCCCGAAACCTGCGGGCCCTAGAGCCCGTGCTCCGCAACAACAGAAGCCATCGCAATGAGCAGCCCTCACAGGGCCACTAGAGAGCAGTCCCCGCTCGCCCCCGCGAGAGAAAAGCCCACGTCCCCGATCGCCCCCGCGAGAGACAAGCCCACGTCCCCGCTCGCCCCCGCGAGAGAAAAGCCCACGTCCCCGCTCGCCCCCGCGAGAGACAAGCCCACGTCCCCGCTCGCCCCC
>SJYX01009043.1:11773-34371 GCA_006410675.1 Oreotragus oreotragus
CTTTTGCATTCCAGTCCCTTATAATGTAAAGGACATCTTTTTTAGGTGTTAGTTCTATAAGGTCTTGTAGGTCTTCATAAAACCGTTCAACTTCAGCTTCTTCAGCATTACTGGTTGGGGCATAGACTTGGATAACTGTGATATTGAATGGTTTGCCTTGGAAACGAACAGAGATCATTCTGTCGTTTTTGAGATTGCATCCAAGTACTGCATTTCGGACTCTTGTCGACCATGATGGCTACTCCATGTCTTCTAAGGGATTCCTGCCCACAGTAGTAGATATAATGGCCATCTGAGTTAAATTCACCCATTCCAATCCACTTTAGGTCACTGATTCCTAAAATGTTGATGTTCACTCTTACCATCTCCTGTTTGACCACTTCCAATTTGCCTTGATTCATGGACCTGACATTGCAGGTTCCTGTGCAATATTGCTCTTTACAGCATTGGACCTTGCTTCTATCACCAGGCCCATCCACAACTGGGTATTGTTTTTGCTTTGGCTCCGTCCCTTCATTCTTTCTGGAGTTATTTCTCCACTGATCTCCAGTAGCATATTGGGCACCTACTGACCTGGGGAATTCCTCTTTCAGTATGCTATCATTTTGCCTTTTCATACTGTTCATGGGGTTCTCAAGGCAAGAATACTGAAGTGGTTTGCCATCCCCTTCTCCAGTGGACCACGTTCTGTCAGAACTCTCCACCATGCCCGCCCGTCCTGGGTGGCCCCACACGGCATGGCTCATAGTTTCACTGAGTTAGACAGGGCTGTGGTCCACGTGATCAGACTGGCTAGCTTTCTGTGACTGTGGCTTCAGTCTGTTTGCCCTCTGCTGCCCTCTCCCAGCACGTGTCATTTACTGGGGTTTCTCTGACCTTGGATGTGGGGCATCTCCTGTCGGCCGGTTGCCTAGAGGTACTCTTATTATCTCTGTTTTACAGATGGGGACACTGAAACCCAGAGAGGTTAAGAAATCGCCCAAGGCCATACAGCTGGCTAGTGGTAAAACTGGGATTTGAACCCAGGCAGGCAACCCTCTCCAGCATTATTGCCTGGGAGGTCCCATGGACAGAGAAGCCTGGCAGGCTGTCCAGTCCATGGGGTTGCAGGAGTCGAACACAGCTTAGTGACTGGAGCACCACCAGACAGCTCTGGAGTCCAGGCCACAGCAGCTCATGCTGAGCTGTAGCAGGATGGGGCCCAGGCCTGTACTGGCCCCACCCTGGCCCTGGTGCCTGCTGCCTGCTGCCTTGCTCCTGCGGGGCCCAGATTAAGCCAAAGGGCCTAGGACCTGGCTTCCCTGCCCTAGTCATTGAAAGGTCTCCTTCCCCCACTTTCTCTCTATCAGCACATTTGAGCCATCCTTCAGGGCAGTTCTCAATATCCCCAAGAATTCCGCCTGGGGATTTCTCTGCCTGTTCATCATCTGATTCTCTGCTAGCACATATAATTATTACTATTGAAAAACGGGCACCTCTGTGTCTCTGGTGCAGAGAAGGAGTTCAGTAGATGTTTATCGAGTGAAGGAATGTGCATAATGGTGAGCAAGGGGTTCCACATCACAGCCTATTTCATTGCTCAGGAGTGAGGGGGAATAAAAATAAAACATAGGGAAAAAACAAGCCTGTATAGTTTAAAGAATGAGTGTTTTATCCTTGAATGAGCGACGTTGTTTCTATTCAAGTACAGAGTAGCCTGCCAGCCTTCCTAGCAAACAAGTTAATGTTTTATATCCATTTTAAAAGCCAGAGCATAGTCCCAGCCCTTGAACTACACATCCACGCGCTCTCACAGCGTCAGCAAGACGTGCTTCCTAGCGTGTGTCTGCTGCAGTCTCGGGGACCTGTGATGGGCGAGAGGCACAGAGAGGGTTCCCGGGTCACACTCCTGTGGCCCACTCGCCTGCACCCACAGCCAGACCACATGTGTGTCTCCCCCAGAGGCTGCAGCCGGGGGTGACTCAGCCCCTGCTGCTGAGCATGGAGAGACAGGGCCAGAGAGTCTTCGGGGGAAACTTGTGGCCATCATGGGGCAGCGTCTGGGGTTCAGGGGAGACCCTGGGGGCCAGGACGGCCCCCAAGACTCTGGGGAGAGGGCCAGGCTTGAGTGGTCTTACGAGGCAAGGGTGACACGCACGGGGGGCGGGGGCGGGCTGTCCGGCATGGTCCAGAGGCTCGGACTCATTGCTGTGCTAATCATTAGTGTCAATACCTGAATGTTCTCGAATCGTGGAGCTAATGTTGCCAATCATCAGGGGTGATATATCCTGACTCCGCCGCTCTGGCTGGGTGCCCGACCTGCAGGATCTTCCTCTCCCACCGCTCAGCTCACGGGCTCTCGGGGCCCGGCCAGTCCCACGACTGGTCCTAACAGACCTCTGTAACATGGGCGGTTTCTGGAAACCTTGATCACTTTTCCGAGGGCTCCTCCAGGGTACGGCCCTGGCTTCATGTACCTGTTTCTTCATTCTGGTTCCACCGTTTCCAAGCTGTGTGACCTTGAGTGAGTCCTCTCTCTCCTGCGCTCCTCATCTGTCCAGTGAGAGCTGCAATGCCTAACATCAGAGGTAGCTCTGAGGAGCCTCTGAGACAGCGTGAATGCAGCGCAGGGGGCACGTCTGCTGCAGGTTCCCTGGATGCTAATGATCGTCATGGTTAAGTCATCTCTTCGGAAATTAGGCTTTGGGACCAAGTTGTTCTGGGGTTGAAACTGCTGCCATTCATGCTGAACCTGGGTCTCTCTGGACCTCAGTTTCTTCATCTGAAAAGTGGGGATAAACTTTCCTATGGGGCTTCCCTGGTGGCTCAGCAGTAAAAAATCCACCTGCAGTGCAGGAGACGTCTGCAGGAGACATGGGTTTGATCCCTGTGTTGGGAAGATGCCCTAGAGGAGGGCATGGCAACCCACTCCAGTATTCTTGCCTGGAGAATCCCAGGGACAGAGGAGCCTGGTGGGCTACAGTCCAGTGGGTCGCTAAGAGTCGGACACGGCTGAAGTGATTGAGCGTGCAAACTTCCTTCTGGGAGGCTGGGAAGATGCGAGATGGTCCATATATAACCCCTGGTCCAGAAGACTGACGGTGGCTTCAAGTTAGGTCGAGGCTGTGTCCCAGTCACCGTGCCCCTCCCTCAGGGATGGGAGTCCCAGGATTCTGTTTCAGCTGCAGGTATTTGAAGAAGGGTGCCCGGGGCCAGAAACACTGGCTTCCTGGAAGAGTTGCATGTTGGGGCTGGGTGAGAACAGATTTGTAAATATCTGGTTCCAGGACCAGGCACTCCACAGATGTTCCACCCTGCCCCCTCCCTGGATGCTAAGCCCCTTTCCCAGATCCTCCCCTGGAACTGAGACCTCTGCATTCACAGTAGCATCTTCCAGGCACCTTTGTGATCTAGCTGCCCCATCAGGGCTGCCAGCACGCTCACTGGGGCACCCGACACCTCTCCATGGTCTCCCCAAGTGCGGTCCCAGATGCCAGTGCCTTCTGGACTGTTCCAAGTGGAGAGTGTCTGGTCTGCCCCAAGCCACTGAGCTGATAGCCCTTGTCTTTCTCTGTCACCATGCCAGCCTCCCCACCTTGGAGCCTTAAAGGAGGAAAGCTGGGCAGTTTGATTGGAGGAAACAGCATTTTAGGCAGGTTATGTGAACGTGAGCCGGGTGGCCGGGTGGTGAAGGATGCGACTCAGCCCCCACAGGTCACTGAGACTTCTGGGCCCCTGGGGCCTTTGTGCGTGCCCTGCCCTCTGTATGGAGTGACACTTTCTCACTCCAGTTGGGTCTCCGTTCAAATGTTCCTCCTCAGAGAGGCCTTCACTGACTACTTGTAACAGTCAGGGTGATTAACGCTAGCTGCTGTGATGAACAACTCTGAACTCTTAGTGGCAACACAATAGAAGTGAATTTCTTGCTCAGGCAAAATCAAAAGCATTTATTTTTCCCTTTATGTGGAGGCTCCCCTGGTGGCTCACCCCCAAGCTGTGGCTCAGAGATCCCAAGCTTCTCTACGTGTCTTTGTCATTCCTAGGACCCCCTTCGGACTCCCCACTGACTCCTCTGTATTTATTCTGCCAAAGAGGAATGAGAAAGAATACACAGAGCATCTCAACTGGCATGCCCAGGGCGAGGATCAGAGTGGCTGGAATCACTTCTGCCCACATTCCAGTGGTCAGAGCAGGTCCCAGGATCGTGCCCCACTTCAGGGGGACAGAAAGTGCACTCCCCAGCAGTGGGTGGGGGATGGGGGTGAATGCTGGCTGACCAATGATTCGCACGAGGGCAGGGGGTCTCACAGGGTGTCTGGGGTGGAAGTGGCATCCGACACTTATGACCTCCTTTCATTGACCAGGCCCTGCTTTTCCACAGGGAGCCTGGGAGATATTTCTAGCCGCATATTGGTGAAAAACAAGTTTCTGCCCCATCACCTAATCAAAGGTAGCCCACTGGTGTCTCCTATCATGGAGATGACCAGAAAATCTGTCATCCATAGGGGACAATTTTAAACCAAAAAAAGACACTAATGATTCCACTGGACTCAAGGCCTAAATCCGGGTTGCTCTGGGCCTTCCAGGACGTGTGGTCACCTACTCTCCATCCCCAGGGCTGGATTATTGTTCTTTCTCCCTCTCGTCTGTACATGACATTTATCATCTATGTATGTGGCCACTGGTCTACTGTCTCTCTTCCCCACCGGGACATGGGGTCCATGAGGGCACGACTTTTCTTTGCACACTGATTGCTGTCTCCTTGGAGCCTAGAACTGGACTTGGCACATCACGGGGGCTCACTACCTGCTTGTCGAAAGGATGAATGCAGTCATCCGCAGTCATTTTGCAAACCAGCTGTGCATTAGCCCAGTGCTCCTGCCCTCCGAGAGCTAACCTCTAGAGGGGAAGCAGACTTTGAATCAGGAAGAGTGAATTTCAGGGGCTCTGGGTGGGATCAGAGAAGCTCCTCCGTGGAGGCGATGTTTGGGCTGAGGGTGTTTAGAAAGCAGAGACCACGGACCCAGTTCTGAATAGCTTTGAGCTAGTCCAGTTTGGCCTTTAGAGGCTGTGTGAGCCCACGTGAGTTGCTTGACCTCTCTGAACTTTAGTTTCTACACCTGGAAAGGGAGACCAAGTGTCTGTGCCTTTGCAGGCTGGAGGCGATATCTGCCATCTTCCTGGCGATGGTGGGGATCCAGTAAGTGGTGTCGGTCATCATCATTATTTCTCTTTTGTAAATTTTAGACCGGAGCTTCCATCCTGGTGGGTTTGGCCTCTGGCGGGGTAGGGGACACAAAGCTCCTGCCTTACTTGGTATGTACTCACAAGTCGCTAGTGATGGAGCCTTTGAGGACCCGAAGCTGCTTCCTGGAGTGCAGCCCCTTGCTCTGGTTTCAGCGAGGCCGGGTGGTGATCCTGGAAGCTTACTCAGTCTCCCAACCCTTTTCTTTGGAACAGGGATACAAAAAGCTATCTTACGGGGCTACAGTGAGGATTAAAAGAGATAATACAATTAAAGGGCCCAGCACAGTTCCTCCCCCACAGCTGTGATGTGATAGCACAGAGGCTGACATTTATTGATGGCTTTCAGTGTGCCAGCCAACAGTGGTGACGTCCCCGGGTTCAGGGGTCCGGAGGTGAGCCCCCAAGGGCACCCAGGACCCACTCAACAGCAGCAGTCATGGGGCTCCCTGGCCCTGAAGGGAGGAGGGCATCTCAAGTCTTGTTCCTGTTGTCCTCCGCTGGCCTAGGACAGGGGGGCGGTGGCAAGGAGGCTGGAGAGTGATGGAGGCGTGCCTGGGCACTGCCTCAGCTTCGGTGCAGACCGCAGAACAGCTATGGATGGCTTTGTCCTCCCGAGCTGCCCGGCCCATTACCGTCCGCAGGCGGCCGTGATGGGCTTCGGGAGGCTTATGCCAGCATCCTCGCCTCCACTCGGCAGAGGAGCCCAGCCAGAGGGCTGGAGTGGAGCTCAGAGCAGCTCAGGCATCCATCGTCCCAGCGGCATCAGAAGGCCCCAACCTGGCTGGTCACACCAGCCCTGCTCCGCCAAGCCCTGGCGACTCGGCTCACTAACGGGACGAGAGAGCAAGGTGCGGTCCCAGGGAGCCCGTCATGGCGTGGGCCCGGGCCGGGAGGGGGACGCTGCTGACTCTGAGCCCACGGCCGACGGGCCACGTCCTCCTGTAACGCTCATCGCCTGGCGATTGCCCGTGACGGTCCCCTCTGCCCAGATGTGGTGACCGAGGGTCACGCGGGAGAAGCGATCTCCCGGGTGGGACAGCCAGGGATGGGGGGGGATGGGAGGGCAGGGCCAGAACCTAAGCTCCAGGTGGTCCGAGGCCCAGACCTGCGTCGCTCTCGCTGCCCCGCGTAGCGTCAGCATAACCGGGCACCGTCTGCCCAGAAGCACCGGCACTTGATCTCATTTCATTGGCTGCTGGTAGAACCGGAAACCTCCGTAGTAACGAGCCCCTGTGTTCACTGGACACACTGAGGCCCGGAGCAGGGGCGTGCCTTCCGCTGCCTCATAGGGAGTTAACGCAGGCCCCTGCCCATCCCCAGGGCTGACGCCTTCTCGGCCAGCTTCCTGTCGCCTGTGTGTGCTGTGTCCGTGAGCTCTCGCACCTTTAGGCGGGGCACACGCCCGCCTTTCAGCCCGGCCCTCACCACTCCCTACTGCTCCCTCCTGGACGGATCCATTCCTGTGTCCTGCCTGGTGCCTGCCACGCGTGCCTCCCTGCCTGGGCTCCCCCCACGGGCACTTTGATAGAACCCAACCTTGGTGCTCTAGTCTCTTCTTTTGAGCACACCCTTGCTGCCTTCAAGGCCTGCCAGTCCCAACTCCGGTTTCACACCTCCTTTCAAATTTCCCTCCTGCATGAAAACGTCCCCGTTCAAAGCCCACTCCCGTTTCTTCTGATGCTGCTTGGTGTCGAAGGAAAGCCAAGGAGAGGCGCGTCAGCCGCTCAGCCTTCTCTTCTCCGACCTTAATGCCTGGCTCAGGGAGGCTGGGGTCAGCCCTGTGCTCAGCACTGGGTCCTGCCTGGAGAAAACACATGTGTATTGCTGATCACAGTGCATCTTGTGCTGAGAAAGCTTCCCTTTCACGAGCAGGGAGGTGAGAGAGGGGCTCTGTCCCCCGGGAAGGATCCACCGTGAGAGGCTAGTGATGGGCAGGGGCTGGTAGGGGGAGGAGTCACTCATGTTTCCTGTGGGTCCCAGCTGAGGCAGATAGAGACAGGAAGTCAGAACCACTAGTTTCACTCTTCCTCCAGGCAGCCCTCCAGGACCTCTCCTGATTCTAGCCAGTCTCAAGGGTCTCCAGGAAGTTCCTCCTCTAAGGAAAGGAAAGAGAAGAAAGGAAGAGACAGGTGCGAAGGGAGAAAAGTGAGTGCGGGGGAGGGGAGAGAATGGACTTTGGCTACACAAGGCAGCTCCATTTTCTTTGACTCCAAATGGCTTAGCTCATGCTGTTCCCACCTGGAATGAACCCCATCCCCACCCCTTCTAACATCCTTCAACTTTTAGCCAAGAAACCACCTCTCTGCCTCCCTGCTTCCCATTGTACCCCGCCCCCCAGCTCCTGGGTCGCGAGGCACTTTGCTTGAGCCTGGGTTTCCTCCCCTGCCTTGGGTGTCTGCACCGCCCCCCACACTGTCACCCCGGCACCCAGCCCAGGGGGCTGCGCAGAGACCCTGACTCACTCATGGAGGTTGTCTGAGGGGTGATCCGACTCTTCGCCTGGACTCTGCCACTTTGGGGCCCTGTGACCTTGGAAGAGCTGTCTGCCTCTCCGGGCCCCTGTGAAATGGAGGTAATACTGCCTGCTTTGTGGAGTTGCTGTGGGAATAAGAATCCAGCACCTGTATATGCTTGGCATTTGCTAAGGGTTCATCAAACACAGCTATGGAGCAGATAACAGGGGGGCCTGACTCAGGCCAGAGACTTCCCTGATAGCTCAGTTGGTAAAGAATCTGCCTGCACTGCAGGAGACCCCGGTTCGATTCCCGGGTTGGGAAGATCAGCTGGAAAAGGAATAGGCTCCCCACTCCAGTATTCTTGGGCTTCCCTTGTGGCTCAGCTGGTAAAGGATCCACCTGCAATGAGGGAGACCTGGGTTTGATCCGTGGGTTGGGAAGATCCCCTGGAGAAGGGACAGGCTACCCACTCCAATATTCTGACCTGGAGAATTCCATGGACTGTATAGTCCATGGGGTGGCAAACAGCTGGACACGCCTGAGCGACTTTCACTCCTAACCCAGGCCAGCTCACCCACTCCCCCAAGGGCAACTCTGCCGAGGCCCCAAATGGAAGGGCACGGGCGGGGAGGGGGGCATGCAGGGTCTAGGGTCCCCAAAGAGCTGGGTGCCGGGCAAGGGGCCCCATCCATCCCTCTCCAAAACAAGTGTGGGGACAGAGGCCAGCTAGGCAACCCCGAAATCGGGAAAGTGACCCAGGCTTGGGGGCTGGCGAGGGGGCTGTGGAGCCCCTTGAGTGGGCAGGTTCAGGCCAGAGGAGGGCGAGCCGGGTCCCTCTGTCGGTCCTGAAGGCCCAGCCCGGCCAGGCTGCCCCTGAGGCCTGCGCTGTGACCTTGGTGGAGTCTGGCTCCCAGCACCCCCAGGCTGAGGAAAGAGAAGCTAATAATGGCGGGCGGTCGGGGAGCCTGGGCGTTAAACTGATTAACGTGGGTGCGTGTTTGACGGGCCCAGATGCAGTGCCGGCGGAAGGTGAAGCTTTAATACGTGTAATATATAATTATGATGTACCTCCAGCCTGGCAGGCTGTGTAAACAGTTTACCCAGCTGGGAGCTGATCCGGGTAAGTGGGCCGCCTGCAGGCCCCTCTCGGACACGGCAGACCAGCCCCTGCCCTCTTGGGAGGGGCCAGGCTTGGCCTGGCCTTGCCCACTCCCGGGGCCTGTCCTGCCTGGGTGGGAGGGGGTTGCTTCCAGGGCCTTCATGAGCCCTTTAAGGGGTGGCAGAGGCTTTCCTGGTGGCTCCAATGGGAAAGAATTCACTTTCAATGCAGGAGACTGGGGTTCGATCCCTGGGTCGGGAATATTCCCTGGAGAAGGAAATGGCAACCCACTTCAATATTCTTGCCTAGAGAGTTCACTGGACAGAGGAACCTGGCGGGTTATACAGTCCTTGGGGTCACAAGGGTCGGACACGACTTAGTGGCTAAACCACCAGGGCCAGGGAGGGAAGAAGAGCAGGATGGGCCGAGCGGTGTGTGCACACTCTCCCACTTCACGCCCCTATTTGCATTTCATCCTTTCCTTTTCTTAGAAGAGGAAACAAGTTCAGAGAGAGTAAGCAAGTTGCTTAAGGATGCACAGCAAATGGGTGGCAGAGCTGGGCTTCAACCCAGGCCCCCCTGGGTCCGAGCCTGAGTGCAGTTTCTTAGAAGGCGAGACCGAGGCCCCCAGGGCCCCCTGGGTCCGAGCCTGAGTGCAGTCTCTTAGAAGGCGAGACCGAGGCCCCCAGGCCCCCCTGGGTCCAAGCCTGAGTGCAGTCTCTTAGAAGGCGAGACCGAGGCCCCCAGGCCCCCCTGGGTCCGAGCCTGAGTGCAGTCTCTTAGAAGGCGAGACCGAGGCCCCCAGGCCCCCCTGGGTCCAGGCCTGAGTGCAGTCTCTTAGAAGGCGAGACCGAGGCCCCCAGGGCCCCCTGGGTCCGAGCCTGAGTGCAGTCTCTTAGAAGGCGAGACCGAGGCCCCCAGGCCCCCCTGGGTCCAAGCCTGAGTGCAGTCTCTTAGAAGGCGAGACCGAGGCCCCCAGGCCCCCCTGGGTCCGAGCCTGAGTGCAGTCTCTTAGAAGGCGAGACCGAGGCCCCCAGGCCCCCCTGGGTCCAGGCCTGAGTGCAGTCTCTTAGAAGGCGAGACCGAGGCCCCCAGGCCCCCCTGGGTCCAGGCCTGAGTGCAGTCTCTTAGAAGGCTAGACCGAGGCCCCCGGCCCACCCGTGGCCCCCATAGTGAGGATCCTAAGGGCAGCCTTTAGCATCCCGCGTTTTTTTCCTTAATGTCGCTTGAGTGTCTAGTAGCCAGGTTTCATAAAGAGGGCTTGGGGAAGACTGCAAGCAACTCTAGGTTTCCCTGACAGCCAGCTCTGTGGCTTTTGTCTCTGAGTCTGTGTAATCTGGGAAGCAGAGCATGAGCAGGCGGTAACGGTGTGACGGGCAGTGGGGTGCGGCCAGGGGCGGTGCAGGGACGGGCTGAGGAGGGCTGGAGTCAAAAAGACTTTCAGACTTGAAATACCTTGCAACGGCCCTGGCTGCGCTTCCCAGGCCAGGACCCAGACTCCCCATGCCCCGCCCTCTGCCCTGGAAGGCTCTTTGAGGATGGGGGGTGGGATTCTTGCTCCATTCGGGGGCTCTGATGCTGCCCCCGTCTGTCTCCAGGCTGGGCTGGAGCAGGGCCCCTTCACGGTTCCTCACTTGCAAGGTGGGCCCAGGCACGTTCTGGTTCTCATGTCCTTCCAGGACCTCAGACCCTGCACTGCAGCCCTCGCCGGGGGCTCCCCAGGCGGGGCACCCGTGGTCTCTCCATTCATCTCATCTCCTCAGCGCTCGCCCTGGCACCCTGCCTCCCTCTGGGGCTCCAGCAGCACAGCAAACCCGCCCTTCCTCCTCCCAGGCTGCAGCGGCTAATGGGACGCTAAGTGCCTATTCTGCAGATGAGGAAATTGCAATTAAAGGAGGTTAAGTAACTTTCCCGGGGTCACGTTTGGTTTGCCTGATTCCCAACACCAAGAATTTCCCACTTCATCAGCCTGCCTCTTTCATGGAGGGCACTTCCATGGCAGGGGCTGACACCCCATCAGACTCAGGGCTCCTCCAGGAAAAGGGCTGGGTCTCCTCTGTCAGGGCAGGCCTTTGCTCAGAGCGGGAACTCTGTCTCCCTCCCCGGACCGTGAGCTTCCCAAGGGCAGAGGCTGTACATCTCCCATCTGCCTGGGACCCTCCAAAGGTAGGACCTGTGCCTCCCCCATCAGACTGGGAATATCCTCTGGAGGCCCTTTCTCCCTCATCAGACTGGGATCTCCTTAAGGGCCAGTTCAGTGCCTCCCCCCTCAGACTGGGAGCTCCTGAGGGCGGGGGTGAGTCTGAAGTGTCTCTGCCTGCCCTCCACCCCACGCCACCTCCAACTTGAGGACGCCCAGCCCGCGGCCTTCCTCCGCGTGGGACTCATGCGCAGCCCAAGCAGAAGAAGCTGCCAACAGGCCGCTAAGCCCCAGGGCACCCCCGGCATTAATTAGTGTTGCCTCTGCTAAGTGTTTCTTCCCATTCATGCAAATCAGAGAGGTAAGAGGCATATAATGAAGTGTTTGTGGTTTAATACTGTGCGGTGGGAAGGAAGATGAATTTTAATTACTGGCTCCTAATTGGACGGTCGGCTTGTTAATATCCTGCGGATGGGTTGTCTGAGCCGTTTGCCACCCACCCACCCAGGCCCAGGTGTCTGCTGACCTGCGCCTCTCCGCCTGCCCTTGTCAGAGGTCATGCTGGGCATCCTTCTGCGGTTGCCTTTGGAGTCCCCACAGAGACTTGCCATTTCTCTCCTCCCTTCTCTGCCTTTTGCAGGGTCTGAGGGCTCACGTTCAAACCCTCAGTGTGCCGCTTGCTTGCTGGGTGACCTCGGGCAAGTCTCCCGCCCTCTCTGAGCCTCTGAGCCTTGCATTCTTCAGGTTAAGTGCTGAAGAGCATGAAGGGGGGCAGTGGGAAGTTGTCAGAGCTGGGTGTTTAGAAGAGGTTGAGCCAGGGAGGTCCTCCAGGACCCTGAGCACCCAGAGATGGCAGGAGAGAGGGAGCCCAGCAAGAGTGTGGGGGAGAGAGGCAAGCGGGATGTTTGGGCGAGGTGGAGATGTGTGCCACCCCAGAGTCAGAGGACGCTGAGGACCATCGTCTCCCACGCATCCCTCAGGGCTCTGCTCGGGCGGCTCCCCACCAGGACCCCTGCCCCCCGCGGCCCCTGGGCGGAGGGTCCCTACCCTGGGTTTGGTGCAGGACGGCTGGGTCAGGCGACCGCCCCCGTCACCCTGTCTGTCACCTGGAGCCATCACTGCACGTTCATCATTCGTCTCCCCCGTCAGACTGCAGGCTTCGTGGGGGCAAGGTGTCTGTCTGTCCTGAAGCCTAGTGTCCAGCACAGCTCTGGGACCCTCTGTTCATCCAAGACGAATTTGTCCAGTGAAAGAATGATCAGTAAGCAGGACCAGCTTCAGGCTGGACCTGTCTTCTGAAGACACTCTAAGCAGGGTGCAGGCTAGACTCTGGAGAAGACTGGAGATGGGGAGCCATGGAGGACTCCTCACAGGGAGCTGGTGAAACGCTGTGATCAACGGCATCTCTGTGCAGCCCCTCTGCCTCCCCTCTCACTCCCCTCCCCCTTTGAACATCCAAATCTTTACATGATCTCAGGTCACCAGATGACAAATTTAGAAGCATTTATGGATCTGCCGGCTTCCCTGGTGGCTCACTGGTAAAGAATCCACCTGCCAATGAAGGAGACCCAGGTTTGATCCCTAGGTCAGGAAGTTCCCCTGGAGGAGGAAATGGCAAGCCACTCCAGTATTCTCGCCTGGAGAATCCCATGGACAGAGGGACCTGGTGGGTTTTATTACATGGGGTCTCAAAGAGTCAGGCATGACTTCACGACTAGTCCAAGCGTGAGTCACTCAGTCGTGTCCAACTCCTTGTGACCCCATGTGCTGTAACTCACCAGGCTCCTCTGTCCATGGGGTTTCCCAGGCAAGAACACTGCAGATGGTTATCATTCCCTTCTCCAAGGGATCTTCCCAACCCAGGGATGGAACCTGGGTCTCCTGCATTGCAGGCAGATTCTTTACCGTCTGAGCCATCAGGGAACCCTGTTCAGTTCAATTGCTCAGTCGTGTCCGACTCTTTGAGACCCCAAGAATTGCAGCACACCAGGCCTCCCTGTCCATCACCAACTCCCGGAGTTCACCCAAACTCATGTCCATTGAGTCGGTGACCCCATCCAACCATCTCATCCTCTGTCATCCCCTTCTCCTCCTGCCTTCAGTCTTTCTCAGCATCAGGGTCTTTTCCAATGAGTCAGTTCTTCACATCAGGTGGACAGAGCATTGGAGTTTCAGCTTTGGCATCAGTCCTTCCTGAATGAATATTCAGGACTGATCTCCTTCAGAATGGACTGGTTGGATTTCCTTGCAGTCCAAGGGACTCTCAAGAGTCTTCAACACCACAGTTCAAAAGCATCAATTCTTCGGGGTTCAGCTTTCTTTATAGTCCAACTCTCACATCCATACATGACCACTGGAAAAACCATAGCCTTGACTAGATGGACCTTTGTTGGCAAAGTAACATCTCTGCTTTTTAATATGCTGTCTAGGTTGGCCATAACTTTTCTCCCAAGGAGCAAGTGTCTTTTAATTTCATGGCTGCAGTCACCATCTGCAGTGATTTTGGAGCCCCCCAAAATAAAGTCTGTCACTGTTTCCACTGTTTCCCCATCTATTTGCCATGAAGTAATGGGACTGGATGCCATGATCTTCATTTTCTGAATGTTGAGTTTTAAGCCAACTTTTTCACTCTCCTCTTTC
Organism: Oreotragus oreotragus; assembly: GCA_006410675.1. Taxonomy (NCBI): domain Eukaryota; kingdom Metazoa; phylum Chordata; class Mammalia; order Artiodactyla; family Bovidae; genus Oreotragus; species Oreotragus oreotragus. The sequence continues at coordinate 25,335 of SJYX01009043.1, forward strand.
ACTTTCTTTAGTTCTTCACTTTCTGCCATAAGGGTGGTGTCATCAGCATATCTGAGGTTATTGATATTTCTCCCGGCAATCTTGATTCCAGCTTGTGCTTCTTCCAGCCCAGCGTTTCTCATGATGTACTCTGCATATACGTTAAATAAGCAGGGTGACAATATACAGCCTTGATGTACTCCTTTTCCTATTTGGAACCAGTCTGTTGTTCCATGTCCAGTTCTAAACTTTGCTTCCTGACCTGCATACAGATTTCTCAAGAGGCAGGTCAGGTGGTTTGGTATTCCCGTCTCTTTGCCTGACTTAGCAACTAAACAACAAACAATGGATCTTCTAGGAGGGGCAGGGGCTAATCTGGAAAGGACATGACTAGAGGGAGAGAAGAATTCCTTAGTACCAGGAATTTCACCAGACTGGCTTGAGGAGCATTATAAACAGGAAGAAAAGCTATATCCTGAGTTTTTATTAATATGCAGAGCTGCCTCTTTGGAAAAGCACACTGGAGCTTGAACCTAGTTTTGAGACTTAATCAGCTTTGAGGTCTTTCTGAGCCTCAACAGACTGATCTGTAAAATGGGCTCAATCTACTTTACAGGGTAGGTTGAGAGAAGAGTCAGCAAAGTCCTCGGCATATAGTAGGTGTTCAACAAATGATAGATGTATTTATTAAATCTCCCATGATGAGCAGGGCAGAAGAGGTGAGTGCCAGCTGAATTCCCAGGCCACCCAGCCAGGCTGCAGGTTTCTGGGGTGCACAGCTGCCTCTGCCACTTTCCGACGGGGTGACCTTGCCTCAGTGTCCTTCTCTAAGTCATAATTTCTTAACTGGCAAAATGGGAAACCTGCCCACATGGCCTGGGCAGGTTTGAATGAGGAAACACACGGGAAGTGCCTGGTATCAGAGCAGGGCCATTCAGAGCGCTGACAGCTGCTCCTGTCCTGGGGTTTTCACCCACTCGCGGAGGGAAAAGCGAGCCTTTTTCTCTCCCTAGCAGGGATCTCGGTTTCCGCACAGACGGCCTCCCAGAATCCGTGCAAGACCAGCCGAATGGGTCTAGGCGCAGCCTTCCCAAACTGTAACGTGCTGGGAGGTTTGGGGTCACAGAGGGGCTGATGGGGGAGGTCGGAGGGGCGGAGGCAGCTGCTCCCACAGGCTGTCTGCACCGGGCCAGGTGGCAGCTGGCTGTGGCCCCACGGACCCCCGTACCCGTGTGGACACTGGGAAAGCCGTGGACCCAGGGGACCAGCTGCAAAGCCTCTGGGTCCACCTGGGGGTCACGGCAAGGCTAGGGCTCTGTCCTCCTCGATCAACCTGCTGCCTCCTTCTCCACCCAGAGTGCTTGGGCGGCTCTCCTTCCCCACCGAGGTGGGGGTGGGGGAACCAGCACTTACGGAATGCCTACTGAACACGGCAAGGCCTCCGGTGAGCACCGCTCTCATCCTCAGGCTGCTGGTGAGGAAGCCGAGGCGGCTCATGGGAGGTGGCGACGTGAGTGAGCATCCAAGCCGGGGCGGCACCCGGGCCCGCGTGACTCTCGCCCTGTGCTCTCTCCCCGGGGCCTGCAGACGCCTGCTCGCCTCCTAGAAGGGGACCCAGAGCACTGGAAAGCCTCCCTCACCTTCAGCCCCCTCATTCCTCGGGCTCATCAGACAGAGCCCAAGGCAGCGGCTCAGAATGCAAGCGCTTCTCCCAAAGGTCCCAGCAGTGACAGGAGGACAGATAGGCCTGTGCCCGCAGGGACCCCTTGGATGCGAGGCCTGGCAGGGTTTCTAAGGAGCAGAAAAGCTAGGAAGCAAAGTTAAAACAACAAAAACATTTGTTTGAATGCAAAGCAGAGGCCAGACAGACATGCTCCCAGCTCACATTGCAGCCCTCTGACGGGCTAGAAGGAGCTTTGTCTTTGTGTTTAGAGGCCAAATATTTATTAAGTGTTTTACTGCCAGAGGCAGAGTGATGGGGCCAAAGGCACCAAGGCTTTGAAACCAAGCAGATGAGGGAGGCCTGGCTTTGAATCCCAGTGTCTCCTGAGTGCTGTGTGACCTCGGGCATGTCCTTCAACCTCTCTGAACCTCAGTTTTCTCAGCTGCAGAAGAGACTCATCATACCCACCTTATAGGGTTTATTAATATATGTTAGGGACATGGCATTAGTCCTGGCATATTTACTGGTACTCAGGAAATGTTCATTCCATTCCACTTATTATAGAAGCTTTCGCAAGTTAAGAATATGAAATTTTACCAGCACTTGCCCCATTGACTAAGTTCACAGGAGGTGGTATTTTCCAGGAAGGATGACAGAAAGTGAGGTTCTGAAGGCAGGAGGGCTCCACTCCAGAGGACTCGTTGGACTGGGGGCAGTGGGGCGCAGACCAACACATGGAGTGCCAGGGGCTTAGGGAGACCCGTGGTGGTGTGACACTGTCGGGGGGGCCTTTCAGGATGGTAAGTGGAGGGTGAATAAGAGTTGGTTGGCAGGATGTGGATTCAGGGAGGTTGAATCCGATCCTCCATCTCTCTGGGGTGACTGCTAAACTGGAGAGGTCTTCGTGGGGGTTCAAGGCCCTCTAGGAGAGGCTAGTGCCGCATTCTAGGGTCAGAAGTCCTGAGCACCAAGCTCAGCTCTGCTGCTTACTAGCTGCTGACCCTGGACAGGACCTCTCCAAAACTGTTTCCTAAACTTGGCTGTTGCCAAAAAAAAAAAAAGAAAGAAAGAAAAGAGAAAAAGCTAAGTGCCCGGCAGGTGGTAAGTACTCAGCAAATAGTGGTGATTACCCTGTTATTGGTGCTGCTGTCCCGGGGGAGGTCCAGGATGAGTTGCAAAAGGAACGAATATGGATGAGAAGGCAGAGGGAAGAGTTGGGGGCAGGATGGGAGGCTCAGAGGATCTGATTCTAAACCTTCGTGTCCTGGGCCCTGGGGAGGTGGTTCATTGACATGAGCCTGGCACGTTCACCCAGGGCTGGGGCGGCTCTCCACGGCTCTGGACAAGCCTGGTACTTTTCATGTTCACTGGCTTCCGTTTCCCCAGCAGGAGGCAAGGCTCCTGAGACAAGCCTATACTTTCATCCACTCAGCTTTATGTGGAAGACCTGTAGTTTGCGAGCTTCTCTCGGAAACACCATGGGTGCAGCCAGCTTTGGTGGGTGGGGAAACGCATCTCCCCCTATTTGGGGTTGGGGAGGGGAAGGGCTGGAGGTGATGGAAGTGCCCATCTGGGCCTTCTTTGTCTTTGTGAGCTGATGACAGCTTGGGGGTGCTTCCTAAGTATGGGGATCAGACCTTTCAAACCCAGGATCAGGGCCCAGGATCTAGGAAGAGATGTTTTCCAATTCCTGAGCATGTATTTAGTCCACAGAAAGGGAAATACAGTGATAGCCATGAATTGATGCTTTTGAACTGTGGTTGGAGAAGACTCGTGAGAGTCCCTGAACTGCAAGGAGATCCAACCAGTCCATCCTAAAGGAAGTCAACCCTGAATATTCACTGGAAGGACTGAGGCTGAAGCTGAAGCTCCAATCCTTTGGCCACCTGATACTCTTTTGGTGACTATCATCCGGCCTATTTTTAATATTAGTTTATTGGTCTTTTTTCTTATTGATTTCTAGGAACTTTTTATTTATTAAGGTTATAATCAGTAATAGGAAACTGTATTAGTTTGCTAGAGCTGCCGTAATAACAGCACAGAAGTGTTTGCCCCAAGTTCTGGAGGCCAGAAGTCCACGAGCAAGGCGTCCGCCGCGCTTGGTTTCTCCTGGCGCCTCCCCCCCGGCTTGCAGGTGGCTGCCTTCTCCTGCGTCCTCGCGGGGTCTTTCCTCCATGCGTGCGCCGCCCTGGTGTCTCTTGTGCGTCCACATTTCCTCTTCTCTTAAGGACTCCAGTTATGTTGGAATAAGACTCACCTTCAAGGCTCTGTTTCTAACTTAACCACTTCTTTAAATACGCCCAGTCACATTTTAAGATACTGGGGATCAGGGCTTCAGCATAAACTATCGTGTGCATACTCAGTCTTGCCTGACTCTTTGCGAATTAATGGACGATAGCCTGTCAGGTTCTTCTGTCCATGGGATTTTCCAGAAAAGAATATTGGAGTGGGCTGCCATTTCATCCTCCAGGGAATCTTTCCGTCCCAGGAACTGAACCCATGTCTCTTGTGTCCCCTACACTGACAGGCGAATCCTTTACCACTGAGCCACCTGGGAAGTCCTTCAGCATAAAATGTTAAGGGGACACAATTCAGTCCCTAACAGAGTCCTACGTATTTTTTAAAGCCTCGCATGCATGCTAAGTCACTTCAGTTGTGTCCGACTCTTTGCAACCCTATGGACTGTAGCCCACCAGGCTCCTCTGTCCATGGGATTCTCCAGGCAAGAATACTGGAGTGGGTTGCTATGCCTTCCTCCAGGGGATCTTCCTGACCCAGGGATCTATTTGAAAGCCTTCTTTGTGTATTTTTTCTGTGTCCCAAAGCCTCCTCAGATCCCTGAGTTTGAATATCTACAGTCAGGTCTTATCTAGGAAACTGAGCCTTGCCTTTGCCAGGTCTCCTAATCTGTCTCCTGAGATGGCGTGGTCCCGGGGGAGGGGTGTGGCAGACCCTGGGGTCACTTTGACCTAGCCTGACGTTCTGACACTTTACAGGGCAGCAGGGTGACCTTGGGCCAGTCACTCTCTCCGAGTTTCAGGCTTGCTTCTATAAATGAAGCTAGTAATTGTGAGCTGGCAGGGTGGCTCTGAGGATAAAATGAGATGATGGCTATAAAACGTCTGGCCCATATCAGGGCTCAGTATGCAGTAACTGCTGTGATTTTCTGTATGAATAGCTCATTTAGCAAGCCTCTGGGGTCCCAGGCATGAGGGGAGGGGCTGCAGAGGTGACTGTGTCTGGATCTGTTGCTCTCAGGGGCTCCTGGTCTGGGACGGGGCTGGCCGGAGAGGCTGGGCCAGACCTCTCAGTCTTTCAAAGCGCATGCGGGGACGGGAGGCATTCACAGCTGTGCTAGCGCACATCTGAGTCGTGGAAGCGGACGAGAATTTCTGCAAGTGGTGGGGGCGAGGCAGGGAGGACACTGCCAGGGGAAGGCTTGTCATGCCAGGCGCAGGGGCAGGAAGTGCAGACCACCTTCACCGACGGCGTCTCCTTCCATCCGGGGGAATCTAGAAGGGGTGGAGTGCTGGAGGTGGGCAGCAGCCTGGAGCATCTGCTGGGGAAATGGAACTCCTTCACCTGAAACAAGCAAGCCGCAGGCGTGTTTGACGGCGTGTGGCGGGGAGGGCGTCAGTGCTTCTGGACGAGCAGCCCCATGAGCAGGCGGGGGTAGACCAGGCCCCTCAGCCGTGGCTGCAGGGCCAGTCACGGGCAGCCCGGCTGAGACTGAGCTTGCAGAAAGTGGGGGGCGCAGCCTGACACAGAGCACTGAGGACCGGAGGGGGTGGGTCCTAAGCCGGAGTAAAGGGTGACCGGAGGTGGCACCAGAGGATGAGGACTGGCCCGAGGGCCTCTGTTGGCCCCAGGGCTCAGCAAGAGCTCCCGCACTCGATCTCATCTAATTCTTGCTGCAAACCTGCACAGTGCGCATTACTGGCCCCGTTGTCCTGGAGAGGAAACGGGGCTCAAAAAGGAGGAGGAGATTCCCTGGGGTGAATTAGATACCAGGTGGTGTGAAGGGCTGACTCACTGGAGAAGACCCCGATGCTGGGCAAGACTGCGGGCGGGAGGAGGGGGGCGACAGAGGGTGAGACGGCTGGACGGCATCCCCGGCTCCATGGACGTGAGTCTGAGTGAACTCCGGGAGTTGGTGATGGACAGGGAGGCCTGGTGCGCTGCAGTCCATGGGGTCGCAGAGAGTCGGACACGACTGAGTGACTGAACTGAACTGAGGAGCCAGGCTTAGAACCCGGGGCGCTACATGCCGCTCCGCGCACCCTCGTGCTGTACAGAAAGGGTCTCAGGTGGGGGCCATTCCAGTGAAATCAGTTTCCACGTCAGGGGTCGTGGCACCCTGACACCCCAAGCGTTGGCCTGGCCAAATCCCTCTCGGGACGCCAGCGCGGGGTTATGCTGTGCCTTCTCGGGTTCCTTTCTTAAAGGAAGAGGACACCTGCCTTTCCGCCTAGTGCTGGAACCCTCTTGATCTGATGGAGGTGAGCATATACTGAGCTTCACGTTTGAGCCCCATCCTTGCTGGCACAGAGGAGAGGAGGGGTCCCCCAGGGGATGTACTCAGTTCCCCGTAGCAAGAGGGGCTGGGTGGCCGGCGCAGTGTCTCACCGCGGGGCCCCAAGTGCCCCTTAACTGGTCTGCTTGTGGGTCCCAGAGAGAGGTCTCCTCCCATCGGGCCCTCGTTCTCTCTGTTCCAATTCAGTGAAATGCCTTCATCTTATCTCTTGGAGGGACATCTGCTCTCCTTTTAAAGATCATGTTCATTGCTGGTTGGAAGAGACCAGCGAGATCAGCTTTCTGGTCCAGAATGTCTCCCGGGGGCCGGAGGAGACCTTGAGAGTTCAGCGGATCCAACTGCCGCTTTTGGGGTGGGGGCAGGGTGAGGGAGCAGTGAGCCTTCTGAACTCCACCCGGGGTCTCCACTGCTGCTAGAGCCCCCCACCCCTCTGCCCACTGCGGAAGAGCATCTGGCCGTTAACTTATATATAATAACCCTTAAACACTGCCATTAAGTCCCCTCTCATTCTTTTAAACTACCCAGGAAGGGAATTCAGGGTGATATATGGAGGCTTTTATGGCTGGTACTGGGCAGCTTAAGGACTTAGTGGCATGCTGAACACACACGTTGTTGCATAAATAAGAATCGCTGTGATATCAAAGCATCACTCAGCTCAGTGTCCGGGCTTCCTGTGGCCATGAATCCCCTCTCTGCTTCCGGAGTCTTCGCCACTCGCCAGGGACGCTGAGGACAGATACTGGCTCAGAGCTGGAGCCCTGAGTCCCTGTGATGTCACTGCAGCTGGGTGCTCCAGGAGATGCGGTCACTCTATTCCCCCACCCCCTCCTTCTTTCTTTAATGCAGTCTTTTCTCCAGCTATCCTTCCACGCTGCATGAGGTGCAGAGGATGGCAGTGTGTGGGTGCGTGCATGCTGAGTGGCTTCAGTCGTGTCCGACTCTGTGCGACCCATAGACGGCTCCTCTGTCCACGAGATTCTCCAGGCAAGAACACTGGAGTGGTCTGCCATTTCCTTCTCCAGGCGGTGCATTCACGAAGGAGCAAATGGGCCGTGTTACTGTCCAGTGAGCAAGGTTGCCGAAGGGGAGTTGCTGTGTGCTCAGCAGCCCTCCCTGCCTTCCTGTAGTGGGGATCTCAGGACTCAGGCAGGGCCCTGAGGGCCCCAGCAGAGCCACCCCGCAGCCTCGAGCAGCACTGCGGGATGGGCAAGTGAAAGTGAAAGTGAAGTCGCTCGGTCGTGTCCGACTCTTTGCGAGTCCGTGGACTGTAGCGCACCAGGCTCCTCCGTCCATAGGATTCTCCAGGCAAGAATACTGGAGTGGGTTGCCATTTTCTTCTCCAGGGGATCTTCCTGACCCAGGGATTGAACCCAGGTCTCCCGCATTGCAGGCAGAGGCTTTAACCTCTGAGCCACCAGGGAAGCCCAGGGCTCACAGAAAGGCAAGTTCCCAGACACATACTGAGCTCACCTGGCCCAGTGTTAGGTCCCCGGGCGGGGAGGGGCAGAGAGCCCTACAGTCAGGTCGCTGTGCTTGGAGAATCTCAGTTTTGCCCTGCAGCAGCTGAATGCAAAGCCCAGAAAGGCTTCCTCCTCCTCATTTTCCACTGACCCTCCTCCTCTCTGCAGTGCCGGTTGAGATGCCAGCCACTACGGGAGGAGGGGCGGCCCCCCGCTCTTTCCATTTTACAAAAGCAGCCCAGCGGTCAAGAGCTCGTTCCATTTTGTGTTGGGACCTCAGGGAAATCGTATGTTTCCTCTGCTGCGTCCCCCAGCCCAAGGGCAGCCTCTCAGGTGGCAGAGCTGGAGAGCGGTTTCACCTGTGGCTGGAGCCCCTGCTTCCTGTTCGCAGGGTGGCGAGTTCTTCCTGGCAGTAGGCTATGCCTGCGTAACTGGAAGGTGAGCTCATGACCAGGGAGTATATGCTGCTTGCTGGGTGGGGCGAGTGGACTTTCCAATCACAGAGTCCTGGGCATGGGGGAGAGGACTGGAAGTGGGGCTCCTGGCACTAGAGAGTTGATACAGTCAGGTCGCTGTGCTTGGAGAATCTCAGTTTTGCCCTGCAGCAGCTGAATGCAAAGCCCAGAAAAGGCTTCCTCCTCATTTTCCGCTGACCCTCCTCCTCTCTGCAGTGCCGGTTGAGATGCCAGCCACTGCGGGAGGAGGGGGCGGCCCCCGCTCTTTCCATTTTACAAAGGCAGCCCAGCGGTCAAGAGCTCACTCCATTTTGTGTTGGGACCTCAGGGAAATCGTATGTTTCCTCTGCTGCGTCCCCCAGCCCGAGGGTAGCCTCTCAGGTGGCAGAGCTGGAGAGCGGCTTCACCTGTGGCTGGGGCCCCTGCTTCCTGTTCGCAGGGTGGCGAGTTCTTCCTGGCAGTAGGCTATGCCTGCATAACTGGAAGGTGAGCTCATGACCAGGGAGTATATGCTGCTTGCTGGGTGGGGCGAGCGGGCTTTCCAATCACAGAGTCCTGGGCATGGGGGAGAGGACTGGAAGTGGGGCTCCTGGCACTAGAGAGTTGGGGTCCGTGGGTGGGTGCTTGGTGTTGGAGATAAGCTGCCAGTCTGGTGGGGGAGGCAGCCAAGTTTGGAAATGTGTGGACTATAAGCCAGGCGCGGGCAGGCTCTCTATGAGTGAGGGCTGGAGGGGGCCTTATTCTGCAGGAGATGGGACCAGGAGGTGTCTGATGGAACAGCGTGCCAGTAAGGCATCAAGGTGATGGTTAAGGGCACGGGCCGGCGTGCCGGCTAGCTCTGTGTTGAAACCAGAGTTCTGTTCCAACCCGCGGCACACAGTAGGCGCCTGAGCGTGGTAGCGCTGATGCTGGAAAAGGCAGGAAACTCATTCTAGCTAGGAGGCAC
>SJYX01009043.1:34467-45486 GCA_006410675.1 Oreotragus oreotragus
GAGGAGGGGGACTGCGGGCCAGACCGCTCCCTGCGGAGTGGGGTCTTACTGTGGCTGGCGAAAGAGAGCCAAGGATCATTTTTGAGTAGGGATTCTAGGAGAAAGACTGATCCATGGCTTCTGAATCCTTGTTGGCTGGCTACAAAAGACCCATTTGGGATGGTACATAAAAATAAAGAATCCAGAGTCTCACTGCTGAAGAGTCTGATTCAATAAGTAGGATAAAACCTCGTATGTATCAAACGCCTTTTACTTGCTTGGTTTTATTCTATGTGCTTTACTTTTACAAACCTCATACAATCATTACAGCAATCTTTTTGAAGTAGGCACTGTTATCATCCCCATTTTGCAGGTGGAGAAAGTGGGGTTAAGTAACTTGTTCCTGCGGCACAGGAACAATCGCCAGGACCAGGACTTGAGCCCAGGCCGCCTGACTCCAGAGCCCATGGTTTTAATGACACTGCTCTCCTGTCTCTGATGTAGCCGGGGGAAATCTTATTTTATCGGGCACCACCCAGCCCCCGTGGCTCTAACAGGCTGCAGACTTGGGCTTGTGTGTGTGGGTCGCTCAGTCGTGTCTGACTCTTTGGGGCCCCATGGACTGTAGCCCACCAGGCTCTTCTGCCCATGGAATTTTCCAGGCAAGAATACTGGAGTGGAGTGCCAGTTCCTACTCCAGAGGGATCCCAAGGATCAAACTCAAGTCTCTTGCATCTCTCGCATTGACAAGTGGTACTTTACCGCTAGCGCTACCTGGGAAGCCCCACAGATTTGGGACCCACTGGCATTAACTATGAGTGTCTTTGCATTCAGAGATGGGGAAGGATAGAGGTGGCTCCATCAGGGAGGGCTTCCTGGAGGAGGTGGACTTAGGGTGTAAGGCTGGGGTGGAGGCGGAGAATTAGGGAGGAGGGCATTTTGGGTAGATGCAGAGCTTGAACAAAAGCCAGGGGAGGACAGAGATGCAGGGCAATAAGGAAGAAGCCCCTGGGGAGGTGAGGCTGGATGCATAGAGTGAACTTGAATTTGAAAATCCAGAGAGATTTCTGTCCACTTATAGCATGAGGAGGAATCAGTGGGTTCTAGACTCTCGAGACCCCTCTTTTCCAAAACCTCCCAGGCTCAGTGAGACTCTGTCCCGTCCAAAACAGGAACACCCTTCTCAGCCTCTTCACTAAAGACCCATCAGTAGAGTTATCAGGAACCGTCCTTGAGTCCAGTGGCTGTGGGACAGGGCGGGAGGAGCCAAGGCTTCTTCAGCAACTGGAGGGGACTCGCTCTCCTCTCTGCCCTGGACCAGGAAGCACCTGGGGGCCCGTGAATCCCCAGCAAGGATATAAACAATAATGAATACTGTACCAGCCATGCCGAGGATGCGGCATAGCAGAATGGTTGAGACCCAGTCTTCAGAGACTGGACGTTCTCGTTCCGGCCCGGCCACTCACCAGCTGTGCGATGTGCTCCGGCGACTTTCCCCCTCTGAGCCTCAGCTTCCTCTGCCGTGAAATGGGAATTTGTGGCCTGCTGGGGTTAAATGGTGACCAGTGCTTATCATAAACCAAAGCCGTCACTCTGGCTTCTTGTTGCAGACTCCCTGGGTCACCCACCGAGGAGTCCTCCATACACATTTCCTTTCTAACAAGAGCTTAACGTCTGCCGGAATGTGGACGCAGAAGGTGGCACCACCTCCACCCCAAGCACTGAGCCAATCCCAGCCCTCCCGTGCCCTTTGCAAGTGGTTGGTAAAGTCATAGGCGCCTCACACAGTTCTGGCCAATGAGAGGGAGGTCCTCGAGGGGCCTGTGGAAAACATTTATGTCAACTAATAAAAAGAAGCACATGGGAAGAAAGGATACCTTTTCTTCCCAAGTCAGAGCTGAGACTGCAACTGATGGCTGGGATCACTGCAGCCATTCTGCAGCCATGAGGGGTACTAGGTTAACAGGCTGAGGAGGGCAGCAGAGAAAAACAGATAAGACTTGAGAGAGACAGAAAGAAAGGCCTGGACAGCTGGGTTAACCAGCCCTGGAATTCCCCTAGCTCAGCTCTTCTTATATGGGATAATAGATTTTCCATATTGTTTTAGCCAACTTGAGGCTTCTTGTTACCAACTTGTAGGCTCCCCCGGTGGCTCAGATAGTAAAGAATCTGCCTGCAGTCTGGGAGACGTGGGTTCGAGCCCTGCCTTGGGAAGATCCCCTGGAGAAGAAGAGCAGCCCACTCCAGTACTCTTGCCTGGAGAATGCTGTGGACAGAGGAGCCTGGCGGGCTACAGTCCACGGGGTCATAAAGAGTTGGACACGACTGAGCCACACACACACGCACTTAGCACCCTGTGCTAAATAATTAAAGTTTATTAAGCACCTGGGTGGCCCAGAGCAAGACATTATATACATCACATCTTCCACTGTCCTCACGACAATATCAGTAAAGCAAAACACATGACCCCCCTTGCCTTAGTCTGCTTGCTCTTATTCAGACACTCAGTCATGTCCAACTTTTTGTGACCCCATGGACTGCAGCACGCCAGGCCTCCCTGTCCATCACCAACTCCCGGAGCTTGTCCAAACTCCTGTCCATTGAGTCGGTGATGCCATCCAACCATCTCATCCTCTGTCGTCCCCTTCCCCCCCTGCCCTCAATCTTTCCCAGCATCAGGGTCTTTTCCAATGAGTCGTTTCTTCGCATCAGGTGGTCAAAGTATTGGCGCTTCAGCTTCAGCATGAAGCTTCCAATGAATATTCAGGGTTGATTTCCTTTAGGATTGACTAGACCGCTTGGGCTGCCACGAAATGCCACAGACTGGGTAACTTTAACAACAGACGTTTATTTTCTCACAGTCTGGAGGCTTGAAGATCAGAGTGCCAGTGTGGTCAGTTTCTGCTGAGGACCCTCTTCCTGGCCGGTAGACAGCACCTTCTCACTGTGCGCTCACATGCTCTCTCCTCAGTGTATGTTTGTGGATGGAGAAAGAGAAAGAAATCTTTTCTTTGTCTGCTAATCCCATTGGTTTAGGACCCAATGACCTCATTTCACCTTACTTCCTTAATTACCTGCTAAAACCCCTGTCTCCAAATACAGTCACGCTGGCTGTTAGGGCTTTAATGGATGAACTCAGGGGGACACAGTTCAGTCCATAGTCCTGCTGTGCCCACAAGAGCATTCAGACTCATGGAGGGGAGGTGGCTGGCCCGAAGCCACACAGCTTGCCAGGGGACAGGGCTCAGGTTTGAACGTGAAACTGTCTGAATTCCAAGGTGTGTGTTGTCTGCCTGTCAAGAGCCTCTGAGGTGCGTGTGTGCGTGTGCGTGTGTGTGTCTTGATCCATGAGTCATTCCATGCTGAGATACACTGGATTTATCTGTCTTCCTTATTTTTAAAATCAGCTTCAGTGGAGGTATACATTACCTAGCAAAACATTCGCCAACGTGAACCCTCCAGTGAGAACAATTCTGACAAGTGTGTGCCGTTGTGTAAACACCACCACAATCATAGAATAAATCCATCACACCCCCCACCACCGTGCCTTCATTCTCAGCCTTAGGCACAGGCAGTCACTGGTCCACTTTCAGACACCATGATTTGGCCTTTTCCAGAACTTCATAGAAACAGGACCATCGTTTGTGTCTCCTGGGTCTGGTGTCCTTCACCCAGCGTTATGCTTTTGCGATCTATCCATGTGGTTCCGTGTATCAACAGTGCATTCCTTTTTATTGCTGAGTAGCATTTTATTATAAGGATCCACCAGCTCTGGGTTTATCTGAATATAAAAATAATGCCTTCCACCTGTGGATGCTGCGGGAAGCTCAGCCCCACTGATTCTGGACGTCCCTCTCCACCGAGTTCCTGTGGGGAGTACACAGCACAGGCAGAGATGCCTGAGGCCATGGGGTTTGAGCTGCTCTCCCCAGCACGGCTGAGGCTCTAAGTCCAGGACACTCCAGGGAAGGGACCCCGCACTGCCCCCCACACCCAGGCCTTGCAGCCAGTGTCTGGGCCTCTTCACAGGTGGGCAGTTCTCTTTTTATCTGGCCCCAAGCCTTCCTGCTTCATTCCATGCTTCCTGCTGCTGATGAAATGGAAGCTTTGAAGTGAGAGGGGTGTTTGGTTCTGAAGGCAGGAGAAGAAGTGATAAGAAGACCCAGGAGTCCCTCCCTGCGTTCCTGGTTGTACAAAAAGCAGTTTCACAATGTACAGATGCTGCTGGGACCTGCTCATCCCGCTCGCCCAGGGTCTGCTCACATCAGAGTGCACGCCTGCCTCTCGCCTGCCAGTGCCTGCATTTCTTTGCCGAAGGGCTTTCTCTGCCCGCAGGGCCTGTTTTGCACAACCCAGTCCTGTCTGCGTCTCCCCTCGGCCACAGTCATGCTGAATCACGGTCACGCGGGTGTGCTCCACAGAGTTCTAATGGGGGCCTGAGCCCCGGTCTCCCCGCCGTGGGAGATAACACACTCGGTCTGGCTTCTCCAGGGTCCTGGCTGTGGTCCCTGGGATTGCTCCCCTCCCCACCCCAGCCCCCAAACAAATCGCGTGCACGCAGATCCTTAGCCCGGTTCTGCTTCTGGGAGGCATGCACTGAGCACCTGGGGCTGTGAGGCTCTGGGTTCTGCTTCTGGGAGGCGTGCACTGAGCACCTGGGGCTGCGAGGCTCTGGGCTAGATTCTCTCTGCTCCGTCCTTATCACCAGGGTCCCCTGACGTAGGACCTGGGCCACCACTATCATCGTCATCATTACTTTGCAGGTAACATGACTGAGACCCCGAGAGGCTGACTGACTTGACCCGCGTCAAGTGGCCAGCCCAGGCCTCCACCTCCCAGCCCTCACCCCGTCCCTGCCCTTCAACCTCTGTGTGCGTTTGAGAGATGCTTTCTGTCGTGGGCACCNACTATCATCGTCATCATTACTTTGCAGGTAACATGACTGAGACCCCGAGAGGCTGACTGACTTGACCCGTGTCAAGTGGCCAGCCCAGGCCTCCACCTCCCAGCCCTCACCCCGCCCCTGCCCTTCAACCTCTGTGTGCGTTTGAGAGACGCTTTCTGTCGTGGGCACCCATCGACCAGGATGCTGTCCCAGCTCTGCCACAGATGTACTGTGTGACTTTAGGCAAGTCACTTGCCCATTCTGGGCTCTACTTCTCCATTAGGGTCAGGAGGGCCAGAATTGCTCGATGCAAACCAGCCCTTCTAGCCCTGACGCTCGGTAAAATCTAAGGCCGAAGCAGGTGATTTTTGGACAAAAGGTGCCCACCCGTTCCACCCACTGGGGGCCCTGACAGATGGTAATGAAGGAACGAGAAGGAGTCGGAAGGGTTCCGGGCAGTGGGTCATGGGGTCACGTGCAGCCCTAGAGGGACAATGGGGCTGGAGGCTGGGAGGGCAGGGCAGGCTTCCCAGGGCAGGGGCAGGGGCAAGAGGGCCAGCCGGTTCTCTCTCCTGGCCGGAAGCGTCCTGGGGAGAGCCTGGGGCAGCGTCCCTTGTGTGGGGTCCACATCCTGTTTCCTGGAGGGCCCACTCTCCAGGGGTCACTGCCTCCCNGGGCAGGGGCAGGAGGGCCAGCCGGTTCTCTCTCCTGGCCGGAAGCGTCCTGGGGAGAGCCTGGGGCAGCGTCCCTTGTGTGGGGTCCACATCCTGTTTCCTGGAGGGCCCACTCTCCAGGGGTCACTGCCTCCCCTAAGGCTCACTCAGAGCAGCGCAGAGGGGAGAGTGGGGTGAATCACGCCCGCGCCTGCGAGTCACACCCTCTTTAAATGATGGTGCTAACATGGATTCTCCAGCCCTCCCAGAGGAGAGGCACAGGGCCCCTGCTCTGGGTACCAGATCATGCCCCCTGGACCGGAGTGCTCCAGGGTGCTGGCTCTCTGCCACCCCCCTGATCACTGCCCGCCCCCCCCACCCCACTCCCCACCTTGTGGAGGAGGGAAGACTTGGTAGCTGGCCTGGATTTCTGAACCTGAAGAAAGAAGCTCAGAGACGTCAAAGGCCTTAACTATGGGCACACGGCGAGAGCCTGGTTAGAAATCAAGCTTCCTGCTCCCCAGGCTGCGGGCTGTGTCCCAGGGGTGGGGCCAGGAAGGATTTGGAGGCAGTGTCATAGACAGGAGCCGCTTTAAACAGCAGAGAGCTCTGCAACCCGGAGCTTTATAACAACCTAGAGGGGTGTCATGGAGTGAAGGCTGGGAGGGAGTTTCAAGAGGGTAGGGACGTTGTATACTTATGGCTGATTCACGTTGCCTTATGGCAACAACCGGCACAACATCGTAAAGCAATTATCCTTGAATTAAAAAAAAAAAAAAAGCACGCGGGGAGGGGTGGGGGCTCTTCATTTGGCCAAGTAGAGGCCGGAGGGGATTGGGCTTACCCTCAGCTGACAAGTACCACGGCTGTGAACAGCCACACAGCCAGGGATTCCGTTTTTAGACACCTAGAGGCCTCCTGAAAGACGAGAGAGAAAAAGTTGGCTTAAAGCTCAACATTCAGAAAACTGAGATCATGGCATCCAGTCCCATCACGTCATGGCAAATAGATGGGGAAACAGTGGCTGACTTTATTTTGGGGGGCTCCAAAATCACTGCAGACGGTGACTGCAGCCATGAAATTAAAAGATGCTTACTCCTTGGAAGGATAGTTATGACCAACCTAGACAGCATATTAAAAAGCAGAGACGTTACTTTGCCAAAAAAGGTCTGTCTAGTCAAGGCTATGGTTTTCCCAGTAGTCACGTGTGGATGTGAGAGTTGGACTATAAAGAAAGCTGAGACAAACAGCCCTGAATCCCAGCCTGACTCTGTCCGGGGTCTGGATGAGTGATCTTGAGAGTGACTGGCTAACCTCTCCGAGCCTTACAGGCTGCATATAGAAAGTGGAGTAGCGATGCCCACTCCTCAGACCTGTTGTTGAAACAGGGATACCGGGTAAGTAGGGTGCCCCGTGGTACCTGGTGGATGCTTCCAGGGATGAGTTTCTCAAGGAGAAATCCTTCATCCCATTGAGAGGTGTAGAGCCTCTGATGTACACGGGCCCGTCTTCCTCCCCTCCTGCCACGTAACCGCACGAGCTTGGGAGGGCTTGCCTCCTATGCCCACGTGCGATGGGGGGGCGCCCGCTGAGTCCCAGCAGAGGACTTGGAGCTCGTGGCGCTTCCCCAGAGGAATAAGTTCTGGTCCTGGGCAGCCACAAATACAAAGAAAGCTTTGGCAGCTACCCCCAGCGTGCTTGGAGCAGGGCGCGGCAACCCTCTCCTGTATCTTGCCTGGGGAATCCCATGGACAGAGGAGCCTGGCCGGGCTACAGTCCGTGGGGTGGGACACGACTATCATTTTGCAGGGGGCTTTGGGGGCTACCCTGAGGCTCCGGTGACCACCAGCCATGACGGAAATGCAGCTACAGCGTTAGCCACGGAGATATCAAGGCCACACCCACGGGGTACTGAGCTCCTGTTGGATGTGGACACATGAAGTCCATTGCGTCCTCTAACTTTTCTAGACTCCTTTGAGGTTGGCAGGCATTTTCCTTCCTCCCTTTCAGAGATGAGGAAGCAGAGCGGGTCGATGACTTGTTGAAGTGTGTTAGCCTCACAGGCGGTGTTTTTCACCACAACTCTCTCTACTGTGCCCACTGACACTGCTTCTCTGGGATGATGTATTGCTTGATCCAAGCAGCTGACTTGTAAGTGAACTTTCAGGACCGACCCTTCCATGGACTGAGGAGGCCATGGACTCTGGAGGCCTGGAGGATCAAAAGCCAGCAGAAATCCAATCAGCACACCCTTTCTCAAGGGCCCAAGCCAAAGGGCAGGAGGGCCAGAGCTCAGGATGTCGCTTCTGCCCAGAAGAGTGCTTGCAGAGCTCCGAGCGTGTGCCCAGAGGCGGTGGGCAGGCATGCTGTGTGTATGCGTGTGTCTCGGATGGGCTTTTCGCCCCAGCTCATCACTGCCTTCCCCATCGCCTCATCTCTGTTCACACGCTTACTGATGTGGTCTGCCCTGTCAGGGGCTTCCCAGGTGCCGCTTGTGATAAAGAACTCACCTGCCAACGCAGGAGATGTAACAGATGTGGGTTCGATTCCTGGGTTGGGAAGATTCCCTGGAGGAGGGCAACCCACTCCAGCGTTCTTGCCTGGAGAATCCCATGGTCAGAGGAGCCTGGCGGGCTGCTGTCCATGGGGTCTGAGTCAGACATTACTGAGTGACTTAGCATGCACACACGTGCTTTTTTCATCTGCTTGAGTTTGCACAATGCCTGACATATGACTGAAAATTTCAGCCTTCTCTCTTCATCACGCAAGCTGAGCATTCCCTCCATTCAGAGCAGTGACCCTGCGTGTGGAAGGGCGCCTGGGTCTTGGTTGGGGGAGGGTGGCACCTGTGCTTTTCAAAGCAGCATCTAATATGCCTGTTGGCGTCAAAGGACATCCCACAGCAAAGCAAGCTTCTTGGGTGGTGGAGAAGACATTAGCAGTCTGAGTTGGAACCTCCTGGGGGTTGGGCGGAGAGGCTCTGAGGGCAGTGAGTCACCTAGAGAGGCAGGGGTTGGGGCCTGGGAGCCTCCCCTCCAGGGCTGTGGGCCGGTGGGGCGTGAAGGTACCACACCGGGATCCCTGTCTTCTGTCTCAGCAGCTCTCATTGGTTGGTGCTTCCATGATCACGGAGATTTCAATCAGCTGTGACAGACACAACCTTGAAGTCTGAGGCTGTTGGGAAAGAGAAGAAGGGGAGGCAGACAGGGAGAGAGGAGACACGGAGACGGGAGGGAAAGGGTCAGCAGGGCGCTTCCTGGACGTCTGGTGTGCCAGCCATCCGTCCATTTCTTGCTGACCTGCCACAGGTCGAAGACGCCGCAGTCAGGTCAAGCCTGACTTATGCCGAAGCCGTCTTATCACTCCCTTAATAACTCTTTGTGAGCAAGCTGTATTTCCTCCTCTTTATAGGCAAGGAAGTGGAACCTTACAGGGCTGTCTTGTCCACCAAAGGAGAACTCGGGTTTCCGCCCCACGTCTGACTTCATGGGTTCAAATCCCCGCCCCACCTCTTACTAGCATGCGGTATCAGGCAAGCTGTGTAACCTCGTGTTGCCTTCACATCCTCATCTGTGAAATGGGGATGAGACTACAGACTCACTGGGGGCGGTGAGAGCATTAAATGGGCTAATGTATGTGAGACCCATGGAAGCGCGCCCGGCGCATGCTAAATTCTGTAAAGCATTAGCGGTTATTTGCTTATTGTTATTCTGTGTGTAGCGCATCCAGCGCCACTTGGAGTGTCCTTTTCCTCTCCTTCTCCCTAGTCCCCCCTTCCTGACAGCTCCCTCTCCCTTTTAAAGTTAAGCCCTGGTGTCAGCTTCTCCCACCAGCCAGAGATGCGGGCACCTCCCCGCCTCCCAGACCTGTCTGTGGTACTCAGGCCCCTCAGAGCAGGCGGAGCAGTGTGGGTGATGGGGGCCGAGACATGGAGCCCCCCGCCCCCCGCCCTTCTCCCTGAGCATCTGAGGGCATAAGTTAGATAACCGTGACACCTGTTTTAAATTAGCCTTCAGAAGCCTCCGACAGCTGAGAAATTATTTAACAGGGAAAGAATTGAGTACATGAATAAATATTAATATTAAATCACTGCTTCTCTAGATTTAAAGGGAAGGAAGAGAGACTCGCCAAGAAGTGGAGACAGCAAGTCTCTAATAGATGCTCCCGAGTGTGGTTTGGAGAAGTGAGACGCGGGAGTCGGGAGCAGCAGGCCGCTGGGCCCTTCTTCCTGGCTGAGCAAGGCGGGGGCTCCACCCGCTGGGGTGCAGGCAGGGGGCAGGGACTCAGGGCAACTCACCGGTAGCTCCTTTGAACTCCAGCCTCCCCTGGCCAAGATCTTGAAGGGGCCAAGGGGCAGCCGGCGGGCAGCCGAGCATCTCATCACCTCTCGGGGCGTGGCTGGGTGGTGGAGGTCACACTGTGAACCGTGCATCTGGCACGATTGCTTCTGGGAACCCATTCCTCCATGTGAAAATGTTAAAATATCTCCTTTATGACCACACTGTATAAAAGCAAATACAAGTCAGGCTGGACTCAAGATTGTACATTCGTTATTGTTACATCCCCCACCCACAACGACTGTAGAAGGAATCCACATGAGAGTGGTTTCTGTATCCCAGGCACTGTGCCTGCTGGTGCAGATGGATGAATCGGTTTGCTCCGCCAGGGCTGGGGGTGCTGCTGCTTGATCTGGGGACGCCAGGACTGCTGAGGAGCGGCCGTCCTGGGATGAGGGTCCCCCGGGGAAGGCATGTGAATCTTAGGGTTGTGCGAATTTGCGAGCTGGGACCTCATCTTTCAGGCCAGATCAAATATCATATTAAGGAATAATAATAAATCAACAACAGTAATAGTGATGACAGCAGCAAGTAGCTCACTCGGCTCCAGCTGCCCTGGCGTCCTGGGCGCCCTAGATCTGCCTGCAGCGCTGCAGGCTCAGGGCCCTGGTGTTTCTCTCCGCCCTCCTGGAGCCCTCTTCCCCAGCACCCCTTGCCTCACTCCCTGTGCTCTTGGAGGGTCTCTGCTGTGAGGTCCTTCCCCACAGTGGGGCCCTTCCTGACCTTTCTGTCTAAACAGCCCCTCCCACCTTTTCACTCTTGTCTCCTTACCTTGCTTGATTCTCTCTGTGGCTTAGCACTAATATCACGTTATGTGGTGAATGTAAATATATGATACAATATATGTGTGCTCAGTTGTTCCGTCGTTCTGACTCCCTGCAACCCCACGCACTGCAGCCCACCAGGCTCCTCTGTCCGTGAAATCCTCCAGGCAGCAGTGCTGGAGTGGGTTGCCATTTCCTTCTCCAGGGGATCTCCCCGACCCAGGGGCTGAATGCGGGCCTTGTGCAGGGCAGGCAGCCGCTCTACTGTCTGAGCTACTAGAGCAGCCCCACGATGGAATGTGTACCGTATGTGATATATGTCGTCTATATGTGCATGGCTGCCGTCCTCTAGACCAGGGGTCCCCAACCTCTGGGATCTGACACCTAATGATCTGAGGTGG
>SJYX01009044.1:0-10597 GCA_006410675.1 Oreotragus oreotragus
AAAGTCTAAACACACCAACTCGCTTCACGTGCTCCTCAGGACCATATTTCTGTACCCCTTTCCATCATGTTGAACCATCTCTAGTCCAGTGGTTCCTGATGCTGGCTGGAGTAGGATAAATCACCTGAGGAAGTTAAAGAGAAAAACCAAAAACTGAGTCAGGACCCTGCTCCAAATCTCTGGTAGGTGGCCTGAGCATTATCGTTTGTCAAAAGCTCTCTCAGTACATTTTAATCAGCAGTCAATATGGGAAATCACTGCTTCAATTTGCTGCTAAAAAATTGAAGAATTAGTGGGGATGTTGGCAGGGCCCTCTGGAGCGAGGAAAAAGAATCGGTTCCTTCTAGCTAATGATTATTATCCAGAATTATCTGCGGCATGTTCCACACGATTTAATAGGCCTCATCTCCAAGGGCAGCTGAATGCAAATGTCTCTCATTGTAGCATGAGATGTGAAGGTTTCCAAACAAAGCCGTTTGCAGGGAAGGTGCAAAGTGGAGCCACTTCTCCCATGGAATCTGGCAATGCTTGTAGACTCACCAGAATTCTCTCTGATCCTGAATGCTGAGAATATAATTAAGACTGTTTTTGATTGGATGGTTTAAAATGTAAACTCAACACCATCCCCCTTTCTCTGTCTTTTTATTTCCTCTGTGTTTCTGTGCCCCCAGCTGTATTGACCTTGGCAGTGACAGCTGAGGAACGGTGTGGCTCAGTGCTCCTCACCTGTGTGCAGGTGCTGAGGGATTCAGACAGAGGGGTTCCTTCGTGCTGTTTGTAAAGGGGCTGCGGTAGCGCGCTGGGATCGGGAACATCTAGAGAGATGCCCGTGGCTTTGTTCTCCAGCTGCCACCTCAGCAGAAAGGGCAGTAAAATCTCTAAATTATAAAGAGAAAATGAGACTGTACACACTCTGCCCCTGACAACTTCACATACAAAGTCACACGTCCACTCTTGACAGGACTCAAAAGGCAGAACCAAACACCACACGGAGGCTCAGGAAGGCCGTTTTTCATCTACAAATGATTATAAATCACAACTAAATTTTTTAAAAAGAAAATTAGAGGTGCTATGAAGGGTCCTATGATAGATAAGACACAGGTCTGGTTAATCTAATGGGGGCTCACAGGAAAGAGAGAAAGTGAAAGGGAAGGGACGACGAGATGGGGGAAGGTTTGGATGAAGGAAGACGTTCGAATTCAGATTTGGAGAAGGGAGGTGAACAGAAACGTTTTAAAACACTTCTATTTAGTTCTTTCCTCTTTTTCTTGCTATTCCTCTCATTTGCCTGTTCACTCTTGGATATCGTGCTCAGACAACTATCCTCCAAGGACGCTTAAACTGAACACTTTTTGAAGGTTTACTGGGTGCCAGACTCCAAGAACTCTGCATGTCTTTTACATTTCATTTAGATCTCTTAGCTCTGTGCGGTTGGGAATGGTACTCCCGTTTTGCAGAAGGAATGAGGAAGAGTTGAGGAATTTCCTCCCAGATTATTCCACTGGAAGGTGAAGAACTCAAGCTCTCAGATATCAGGGTCAGGCATTTAACCACGAAGCCGCTCTACTGGGGCTCCAGCTCCCCCTGGCACGGTCCCGAGGAGGAACTTCCGAGTTCCGACGTGGCCAGCTGCATTCGGTCTTCGGAAAGGTGCAAGCACAACCACCAGGAAGGAGAGCGCCTCTGCCGAGGAATCAGGCCAGGCATGCGGCGACTGAGGGCAGTACCTGCGTCCCAGACTCCGCCGGGAGAAACCTGGCAAGTTCCAAGGGGCAGGTCTGCACCGCGGACATCTCTCGGACGCGCTGCCACTCTGTAAATCAAGAGAGTCTGTTTAATTCTCACCGCGGCCCTGCAAAGGGGGCTGTTTTGGCTCCATTTCTTAGAAGAGCAAAGTGAGGCGTGCCCTCCCCAATGGCCGCTACGTCGGCAGGTGGTGGAGCAGTAGGTGTCTGCCTCTTCCCAGAGATAATAAAATCTCCACGGATTTTGCCATTATTATGCAAAGCCGGCGGGGAGGCTCGGACCCTCCCTTGACCGAGCCCATCTGTCTCCGCGCGCCGCCCCCGGGGCACAGAAGTAGACAGCGAGCGGAGCGGAGTGGGTGGAAACCCGTCCCCGCCACTTGCCTCACCATCTCTCCACTTCTTCATCACCAGCGCCCCCGAGGCCGACCTCCCTTGGCTTAAAAAAAAAAAAACCTACCGCCTCCCCCGTACCCTCCTGCCGCCCCAGGGAGCTGCATTAATATTAATCCCGATGCATAATTGAAGGCCGGAGATTTATTCGGGCCGAGGCAAGGGAGGGGTGCGCAGCTGGGCTGTATTTCGGCCGCGGCCACTCATGTATTTCGGCCGCTTGGGTTTCGCGAGGCCTGGTACACAGGACGTGGGAGGATGGGGTGGGTGTGCCGCCGGTGAGGATGAGCTTGGGAATGAAGTGAGCCCGAGCGGGTGTACCAAGGAGTGAGGCGGGGTGCCGGGGGCTGCTCCAGGGAGGCCAGGACGGAGGGGCATCCCAGGTCTCCGTGACGTGGCCTGCGCTGTGCCCAGCGAGGGGTGACCCGGGGCCACGCGGGCTTGAAGGGAAACAATAGCGACTCCTTAGATCCTGGGCTCCTGCCACCGGCAGCCCGGGCTTTTCCGGGAGACCAGCCGGGCTTCTTTTCTTATTTGGCTAATTTATGGCGAGAGGCTGGGGGCGGAGGGATGGCAGAGGAGGGACCGCGTCTAGAGACGGGGGGCGAGGGGGCGGCAGTTAAAGGAGTCTCCCGAGGCGGCGGCCCCGGTGATGTCAGCTCTCGACGAAAATAGAGAGGGATCGCCTGCAAATCCCCAGCTCCGGCGGGGCTAAACCTTGCAATCCCTCCCCGGCCGGCGCCGAGCCAGGGTGCAGGGGCCTCCACCGCCTCCCCTGGCGCGCGCATACACACCGCACACGCGCGCACGCACGCACCCACTCCCTTGCACACCCACCGCACACACTCGCCGCCCTCCCCCCTGCCACCGTCCTCCGAGCCCGCGCTCCGCCACGCGGCGAGCCCCACAGCAAACACAGGTGGCCGCGGCTGCACGCCGTCCAGCGCCCCCTCCTGCAGCCCGGGGGCGGCGCTCTCTCGGGGACGCCACCCTCCAAGCACCCCCACTCCCCCGCCTTCCATCCAGAGCACCCAGCCAAGCGACACCGAGGCCGGCGGAGGGAGCGCGGGACGCGCGCGGCGGAGAGCGGAGACGCGGCTTAGAGCCGGCTGGAGCCTCCTGCGCGCGTTGAGGCGCTAAAGGGCTTACCCAGGAGGGGGGTGGAAGGGCGGGGAGAGGCTCCCCCCTTAAATACTGCGCTCGGCTGCACTCGTGCGCTCACCCGGCACCCGCTCACTCCTCGCCTGCCGCTGCCGGATTGTGCCGGAGAGGAGGGGGCGTTACCCCAGGACATGGCATCCACGGAAGGGTGAGGGGGGCTTTGCTCGCTACCGGCAGGCAAAGGGATGGGGCGGGGGCGGGGGGCGGCGCGCGCGCGGAGTGGTGGTTCCCTATCCGGGATGAGAGCAGAGAGACGCCGGCGCCGGGCCTCGGAGACCGTGACGGAGCGATGGCTGGACTGGGGGTGGGATGGTAGAGAGGATATTGATTTTCTTTCGCCAAGCTTGCTGCTTAACCCTTTGAAGATGCGAGAGACAGAGGATTGTTTCATTTTAATTTTAAAAGGTTTCGGTGAAGGTGTGCAAAAGAGTGACGAAGAATCCTCTTGGGGTTACTTTTGAGATTTGCAAACAATAAGGGATTGGGCACAGTAAGAGCGGCAGACGCTGGCGAGGAAAGCAGCGCCTGGAGCTCGGCGCCGGCTGGAAGGTGGGGACCGGCCGGGAATGAATGAACTGGGACCCGGGCCGGGGCGGGGCAAGCCCAGCGCGCGCAGCCTTGAATGTCAGGTTTGCAGAGTCGCAGAGCAGATACCCGGCCTACTCTGATCTCTCCTTGTCCCTGGATGGCGGAATCTCCCTAGACAGTTTGAAGGAAGCGTGGAAAAGATTTGGGTGCTTTCCGAGAAGAGGCGGGAAAATAAGTGGCTTCGGGTAAGGACAGGAGGGACAGGAGTCCCCAAATTCCAGCGGGGGGAGCGTTGATTTCCCCGATTCTCGCCGCTGTCTTGGAGCTGTCTCCTGCCTCCTGAGGCAGCAGCTGGATGGAGAATGTTCCCGGTGATAATAAGGGTAGCTTCTTTACCGGGAAGGAGATTTAGCTGCAAGAAACCCTTGAGTACTCCTATGTCAAAGAAAGTGAAAGTTGCTCAGTCGTATCCGACTCTTGGCGACCCCATGGACTGTACAGTCCATGGAATTCTCCAGGCCAGAATACTGGAGTGGGTAGCCTTTCCCTTCTCCAGGGGATCTTCCCAACCCAGGTATCGAACCCAGGTCTACCCACATTGCAGGCGGATTCTTTACCAGCTGAGCCACAAGGGAAGCCCAATGAAGGGTCCAAAACTAGGTCCCTGCATCAGTATTTCCCAGGGAAGTCTCTCAGCTTGGTAGAATCTGAGTAGGAATAAAAGGACTGGTTGGGGAGCTCAGCCCTTTGGTTCATTCACAAAAGTGCACTAGCCTCTTGCAAGGCATCACTGGATCCATATTAAGTGGCAAGCAAGTACCAGGGGCTCCTCTGAGCACAGGTGGAGCATCCCTGGTGCTGGAGCTTTCCAGGGCTTCTAGCAAATTTTACCAACTCTACAGGCTTGTTTTGGGAAATCGATCGCTAAGTAGGCATATAGAGCAGCCCCAAAGGTAGATCTCAAAACTTCAACCTCCAAGAAAGAACAAGTATTTCTGAAACTGTCTGCTCTGTGTTCAGGAGAAGGAACCCATCTTTTTTCTGGCCCTGGAGTCCTTCTGGCCCCTGGAGTCCTTCCAAAGGGGATGGGGGGCAGCTGGTATCTTGTAGCATGAGATCTCTCCTCTCTTTTTGTCCTAACAGTTCAGCTATGTGGACCTTTTTGACTGTTTCTTCTCCAAACCGATGCTCCGGAAAGAGGTTTGTGTACAAGCAGGGCAATACATTTTTCTAACAGAGATCTCTAGAATTCAATATTAATATGCCTCATCCTCAGTGTCTTTTTGCCTGTTTAATTAGTCATTCATATTAGAAAAGATGCAAAGGCCCTACTGGATGCTTTTCCGGTCCCTTCTAGATTTGCCCCTGCTTATAAGGGCTAGGTTGGACAACATCTGTGAAAAAGATGGATGATGGCAGTGTTTCAAGTCCTGCATCCTTATTTGATGGCCAGAGAGTAAAGGGAAAGGTTAAGACAAGAATCCCCCAATCAAGTGGTGTTTATCTCACCTTTGTCCTAAATGAGAGCTGCCAAATGATTTAACTCTATATTTGATTTAAGTATAGAGCAGAAGGGATTCACATTCTATTAGTAAGGTATTATGCATCACCGAGCCGTTTAAGAAAAGGTTGGCCAAAGGCATTTGCATTTAGGGAAGAACTGAGAAAATTTGAAAGACTGGGAAGCAAATAGAGAAAGAACTCTGACCCATTATCATTTCAGAGCTGTACTGATGAGCAGGTGACACTCTCAGAAGCCCTGGTCTTTCCTTTTTTCTTCTCTTCCTTTCTTCCACCTTTTCACCAGGTGCATTGACTCAGCACTTGTTGGGTAGACCTCATGTGGTGGGCACTTTGGATATGTGGGGGCTCCAAAGACGTAAGACTTTGATTAGTAGACTGTTCATATGGTTTAGTGAGATTCTCTTGCCTCTTCTGATGCCTTTAGTCAATGTACCTTGTAAAGGGAAGTTCATGGAGAATCCGCAGACTGGTTGCCTTTGTTAGCCCGTGTCAGGCTGTTTCCTTGAAACATACATTGCTGAGAGGGAAACAAAGAATAGCAACAGAGCCTTATGCTTTCAAGATATGTATTTTGAGTTCGATTGATCCCAAATATTTGGGGAATGGAACTGTATGGCAAACTGACCATTCTGGTCACCATTTATTTGGTGATGTAGTTACAGTGAACAACATAGGCAGATTACCAATTTTGAAAGAATTATTAGAAGCCATAGTGACATCCTATGTTTGTTTAGCACTTCACTTTCAAAGCTTATTTGTGTCATCATCACATTTGATTCTTCCAGTAACTGTGAAGTAGGCGGTCCAAGGAGGATGAACTTTAAGGATAAAATGATATAGAATGTATCGTCATCTTTCCGGGAAGATTCCAGGACTTGACCCAACTTTAGAGTTGCCATCTGGAAATATCAGTTATCATGGAAGAGTGTGCTAGGCATGTCTGGCACAGGATATTACCAGCTTTCTTTCGAAACTTTGGCATACACTGTGCAAATTGCCTTTGGGAATGTTCTCATTATCAGCCTGTGCACTTGATCATTGCCTTTGCACAGCATACTCAAACACGATCTGATTACATGAGGTTTCTGATTGTTTGGAATTGGGATTATTAGCATCCAGCTTCTAGAAGACTCTACGTGGACTCTTTGGTGGTTCCTAGACCCTGAGGGGCATTTTCCTGCAAAGCAGCGTCTAATTTGATAGTTGAGGATTCTGTCTTTCTGAGTCCTCAGACAGGGCTAGAATTATGGTTTTGGTCCCTGATCCAAATTGGAAAGAGATTATTAGTATTAGATTGGCTAGTGTCCAATATAGACCGAATTATGTTGGAGCACTCAGATGCGTAGTGGCAGGCATTTCAGAAATACATTCTAGAGGTGGGAAACGGCTAGGTCACCAAGTATGTCAGGGACCCAAGGCGATCTGTCTTCTGATCAGCTCCCAGGAGCCAAGGGGTCAGAGCAAAAGCCAAGTGCAAGGGCTTGGGTTTCTATTTGACTTTGAAAGCCAGCAAATCAGAAAGCTGCTGACAGCAGAAAAACCCCCACAAGAGGGACCACTGGATTTATTATTTCAAGCAAACAAAAGCAAAACGTTAACAATTGCCTTCTCCCGCCTCCCCTGGGAATGAAGTTGAGGCCAGGGGGAAGAAGAGCCCATGGAGTAGACTTATTGAAAAGGGAACGGAGGGCATAGGTGTAGGGCCCACAGGGGGTTGCATGTTGCCCGCCTCATGCAGTTTTAATTTCTCATTTTCAGCCTCCCTGGGTAAAATAAAGATGCATGAAACTCAAATGAGAAAGCAATTTCACGTTTACTAAGATTGCCTCTTGTGACTGATTGAAAGCTTAATTCTCATGAAGCAATTTCTAAAACCAAATGAAGCCTGTGATATGGAAAAAGCCAAGATATTAAACCCAGAACCGGTTCTGCCCGTCAGTATCAATGGCTACGTCTTTTCTTCTCTAATGCAACACAATTAGGGACTCCCTCCCCTGGCTTTGGATTTAAGGGAATTGTCAGATAAGGAAAAGTCTTTAAGAGATGGCAGTGCTTGGGCTACAGAAACAGGCACTATTTAACAGCAAGGTGTGAGATTTCTGGGTCAGTGTGCCATAAATCATACAGATCCAGGACTGCAAAACTGACAGTCTGAAGCCCAACAAAGGCTGATTTCGGTGAAAATCTTGCCTCCCTACCCTCCGCCATGGCTGTATCACACAATGCCCAGATGTCTGGTTTTTCCCTTTTAAAGGCAAACTAAACTGTTTTTCATGCTGATTTTTCCCCCCTTGGGACTTGCTTCCTCTTGGAACCAACTGCATCTCTTCATTTCAATCACTTGCTATACTTATTTTAATCAAACCAGACTGGTCATTTCAAATCTAGTACTAGTAGGCAAAAGAGTCATTCTCAAGATGAAATTTTAGTTTTGTTTGCATTTTCAGAACTTGTCCTGGAAGTTTGAAAAAGCAAACAGATGCCACACGCCGCCTTGCCTGCTCTCTTCTCTCCCATACCCTTAACAGCTTGTTGGGGGCCGGCAGAATGTTTCATAGCAAGGGTTTTAGGATCCAGATTATGGCAAATCTCTTTATTTACCAGATCGTGAGCTTGCTCTCTCTTCCCTCTGTCTGCCCCTCACCCCTCACCGCACCAAGCGGCCAAGTCCTTGGAGTGAATTAATTAAAGGAGTGTTTAAAAATATCTCATTGCTCCATCTCCACGTGCTCCATCATTGATTGGAGGCAGATGGGTTGCAGATTTGTCAGTAGAATAGAAAAGGACCAGCATCTCGTTATAAATCTGTCTGGTTGGCATCAGATGATGGCAGAAAAGATAATAGGCCAGCGATACGAAAGGGGAATAAAGGCAGGGGTAGATCCTTAAACTTCAGAAAAGGATACCTCATTTTCTTAGTGCGTGTTTTTATGTTTTAATTTAAATGGCTGTTTTCCAATGATATGGATATTTATCTTTCATTCGTGGATCTATTTAATTTCTCACGGGTGTCTGCTGATCGGCCGTCTGGTGTTCTTGGCAGTCTCAGCAGCTGCTTCAGATTATGGACTCGTTGAGCAAGGACTGTCCTTTAAAAATGGAATGAACTCTATTTTGGCGGCTGGATTTGTCCATCTGGGTCCCAGTAGAATAGGTGGTGGTCTGTGTTAAAGACCCTGGATGAAGTCCGTGGGGGCAAGGAGAGGGACAACCCCATCCCCCCACTTACAAGCCCTGTATATTAGAGGCTGCATTTAAACCAAGAGGACTTTCTTCTGTTACATTTCGTCAGGAGTACCATCTGTCACTCAGTCTTTGTGATCTGGCATGGAACTTCCCATCACGCGCCCTGCCACCCCAGCTTCCCAGCTCCTGTGCTTGAAGGATCTCGGAGACGGTGGCCACGGTGGAAGTGGGGTGGAGGCCTGTCTGCCTCCCAAGCTCCACTCTTCCCATAGCAGCAGATTCGTGGTCTCGGATGCCCGTGGACCCACAGACATACGTGTTTTGGGTCACACAGGATTCCAAAAACCTTTAAATAGTTTGCTTAGACTTAACAATGTTTCACCTAAAAAAAAAAAAAAAATGTTGATTCTGGTTTCTCCCAAATGTTGGGAAATCTGATAATAAAGGACCAGCCCTTTTGTCTTGGTATCACTTATTGAAATGTTTAACAGCCCTACAGTTGTTTAAGCACTTTGCATGTATTAATTGATTTAATCCCCACAACAATGTGATTTAAAAGGACTATTATTATCCCCATTTCGCAGGTGTGAAAACTGAGTCATGGAACAATTAAGCAGCTTGCTGTTGGTTTTACAGCTAGTGAGTGGCAAAGCCAGGTTTTAAACCCGACAGCCTGGCTCTGGAACCCAGACTCTAACCACTAGGCTACACTGCTTGGTCCCACAGGGGTGGAGGGTGGGAAGAGTCA
Source organism: Oreotragus oreotragus (assembly GCA_006410675.1). NCBI lineage: Eukaryota > Metazoa > Chordata > Mammalia > Artiodactyla > Bovidae > Oreotragus > Oreotragus oreotragus. Next base: position 9,286 of record SJYX01009044.1, read on the forward strand.
GCTGGACATGAAGAGTGGCTGTCCCCCAAGACAGGCCATATGCTCTCCAGGTTGGACACAGTCTTTCTGAGACCAGTTGCTCGTGTTTCTTGCTTGACCCCTTACTTCTCTAAGGCAGCCCCTGAGAGAACGAGAGCCTGGACTCCTTCTTCTCAGGGTATGATGCTGTCTAGCAGCTGTGGCTACTTTTCTTGTTAATCCCTTCAAAACACTCCCTTCTTCTTGTTTCCATTAACTGTGTTCTAATGAAGAGTTCCTTTGTAGTTACTGGTTGTCCGGACAGCATAGCATGGTCTTATCGGATGCAGAGCTTTGAGACAGCCCAGTGTACGACCACATGGGTTCAATCCTTGGGAATATCGAGCCTTGAGAATACACTTCTTAGTGGCAAATGTAGTGGAGCATTTAGCAGGCCCTGGAATTTATTCTTTCTTATGTGATTTTCAAGCGTGGCCGGTTAGGGCTGTGACTTCACTTACCCATTTCCTAACACAGCTACTTTTCTTGTCTCTTTAGGAGTGTTGCCGATGTCCTTGGTTTGTTTGTTTCTTTTTCTTTTTTGCAACATATGCAGACAGTGATGACTGGGGATACCTTTTAAACTGAGAAGGAATCATTCAGAGAGTGTGTATGTTCAGTAAGCTGGTCATATCCAACTCTTTGCGACCCTATGGGATGAAGCCTGACGTGCTCCTCTGTCCGTGGGATTCTCCAAGGCAAAAATGCTAGAGTGGGTTGCCATGCCCTCCTCCAGGGATCTTCCTGATCCAGGGTTCAAACCCGTGTCTNAGCTGGTCATATCCAACTCTTTGCGACCCTATGGGATGAAGCCTGACGTGCTCCTCTGTCCGTGGGATTCTCCAAGGCAAAAATGCTAGAGTGGGTTGCCATGCCCTCCTCCAGGGATCTTCCTGATCCAGGGTTCAAACCCGTGTCTCGCAGCATTGGCAGGAGGATTCTTTACCACTGAGGCACCTGGGAAGACCCTCAGAGAATGTATTTCTGTGCATTTTTAAGAGAGGCACAGTTTGCTGACTGTCCAGTAGGTGGCAGTAAATGTCAGCACTTTGTCCAGACGGGCTGTTTGACTCCCTTTGGTCCTTAGGGAATCTCAGTTCCCACAGGATCCCATTCTCTTTTGATTAAAAAAAGTCTCCACCAAATATATTTTTTTGGTGTTTGTGAGATGATTCTCATATGTGTGTGTGCTCAGTCGTGTCCAGCTCTTTTGCGACCCCTTGGCCTGTAGCCCTCCAGGCTCTTCTGTCCATGGAATTTTCCAGGCAAGAATACTGGAGTGGGTTGCCATTTC
>SJYX01009045.1:0-21538 GCA_006410675.1 Oreotragus oreotragus
TTATTTTCTCCCATTCTGAAGGCTGTCTTTTCCCCTTGCTTATAGTTTCCTTTGTTGTGCAGAAACTTTTAATTTCAATTGGATCCCATTTGTTTATTTTTGCTTTTATTTCCAATATTCTGGGAGGTGGGTCATAGAGGATCCTGCTGTGGTTTATGTAGGATAGTGTTTTGCCTGTGTTCTCTAGGAGTTTTATAGTTTCTGGCCTTAGGTTTAGATATTTAATCCATTTGAAGTTTATTTTTGTGTATGATGTTATAAAGTGTTCTAGTTTCATTCTTTTCCAAGTAGTTGACCAGTTTTTCTAGCACTGAACCCCCCTCCCACCTCCCTCCGCGTACCATCCCTGGGAGCTAAGAGTGGAAATGATCATTATGTACTTTTTTGTGAAGTTAAATAAGTTACATTTCTGAGCAATGGTTTACATTTTGTTCTTTACTTGGTTGAATTCCCATTAAGCAAAGAAAAATTTACTGTACATTATTCTTTTTAAATCTTTTTTATTATAAATTTATTTATTTTAATTGGAAGTTAATTACTAAAGAGATTAATTGGAGGTTAATTACCAAAGAGATTAATTGGAGGTTAATTACTAAAGAGATTAATTGGAGGTTAATTACTAAAGGGGTTAATTGTTAAAGAGATTTTCTTTTCTCCATTGTATATTCTTGCCTCCTTTGTCAAAGATAAGGTGTCCATATGTGTGTGGATTTATCTCTGGGTTTTCTCTTTTGTTCCATTGATCTATATTTCTGTCTTTGTGCCAGTACCATACTGTGTTGATGACTGTGGCTTTGTAGTAGTGCCTGAAGTCAGGCAGGTTGATTCCTCCAGTTCCATTCTTTCTCAAGATTGCTTTGGCCATTCAAGGTTTTTTGTATTTCCATACAAACTGTGAAATTATTTGCTCTTACTCTGTGAAAAATACTGTTGTTAGCTTGATAAATCTCCTTATTTTCAATAAATAGCCCATTATAAAAAAATAAGTAGATTATAATCATCAAATTTTGAATCTGAGTATAATTCTCTTAGCAAGTTACTCTCTTAAAAAGGTAGTGCTAATGAGGCCCTGCTAGCTCTGGAAAATAAGTCCATTCACAGTTATACTTAATATTTGTACATTCTTATGTATAGAGATGAAAAGTTTGGGGGTTCATGTACACCCGTGGTGGATTCATGTCAATGTATGCCAAAACCAATACAGTACCATAAAGTAAAAGTAAAAATAAAAATTTTAAAAATAAAAAAATAAAATAAAATAAATAAAATTAACATATCTTTAGACATTGTCTATGTGATACAGTTCCATAAAAGTGTGATTATTTATTGCCTTTGAGTTGATAGTTAAATCTACTGTCAAGAACAAAAAGAATGATTCTAATTGAAGTTAGTGGTTGTTTGGTGTATGAAATGATGACAGTTTGTAAACTTTGATAATTTGATTCAACTGGAACCTTCAACTTTGTCTTCTGAAGCATACAGCAAGAGTGACATCTGAGGAAATTTTTCAATGAAAAACTACATCTTTCAAATATATTTTGTCTTGTACATCCTTGTGACAAGATTATTAGTTAATCAGTTTTCTTTTGATTGATTAGAAGTACATTAGTAATGGACATTGTTATTATTTTGCTTCTCATTATCATATTGTGCATGGGTGTTGCATTTCATTCTGCTTGTAATATAAACCATCATTTAAGTGTTGAAAGTATTATGTTTCAGAGTTTAGAGTGGTTATCTCTGGCAAACAGAAAGCTATTTCCCTAGCTACGATTATGCTTAATTGTTCATAAATGTCTGCATAATAATGCTCTTGTTTACTTATCCTCCTTTTTTATTTTCATCCCTGCTAGTTATTCTTTAAGGCTCCTTGTATAATGCAAATTAGTCATTCTATATCCTTAAACCAGAGTGTTGAATTTACATTAGATTATCTTGCTGCCTTTACTCTAATCACTTTTCAGATACTTTGAAATAAACTGACCCAGTTTTGAAATGGATTCTAATATTGCAGTTAAAAAGAAAGATGTAGATGCATATTATTTTACCTACATCATTGTGATAATAAAAATACACCTATTGTTAAAATTAAAATTTTAACACTTATTGTTAAAAATTAAAACACCAACAAATATAATCAAAATAAATAGAAAAGGCAGTGCTTCTACAAGGCACTCTTAAAAAGCTGCTGCTGCTATGTCGCTTTAGTCGTGGCTGACTCTGTGCGACCCCACAGACGGCAGACCACCAGGCTCCTCTGTCCCTGGGATTCTCCAGACAAGAATACTGGAGCGGGTTGCCATTTCCTTCTCCAATGCATGCATGCATGCTAAGTCGCTTCAGTCATGTCAGATTCTGTGTGACCCCGTGGACAGCCACCCACCAGGCTCCTCTGTTCACGGAATTCTCTAGGCAAGAATACTGGAGTGGGTTGCCATTTCCTTCTCCACTTACAAAAGCTACTTTCACATTATTTTTTAAAAAATATAGCAAATTATGGCATTGAAACATGTATAATATCATATATAAAACAAATTGCCAGTCCAGGTTCGATGCATGATACTGACAAATTAGTCATTCTATATCCTTAAACCAGAGTGTTGAATTTACATTAGATTATCTTGCTGCCTTTACTCTAATCACTTTTCAGATACTTTGAAATAAACTGACCCAGTTTTGAAATGGATTCTAATATTGCAGTTAAAAAGAAAGATGTAGATGCATATTATTTTACCTACATCATTGTGATAATAAAAATACACCTATTGTTAAAATTAAAATTTTAACACTTATTGTTAAAAATTAAAACACCAACAAATATAATCAAAATAAATAGAAAAGGCAGTGCTTCTACAAGGCACTCTTAAAAAGCCTCTGCTGCTATGTCGCTTTAGTCGTGGCTGACTCTGTGCGACCCCACAGACGGCAGACCACCAGGCTCCTCTGTCCCTGGGATTCTCCAGACAAGAATACTGGAGCGGGTTGCCATTTCCTTCTCCAATGCATGCATGCATGCTAAGTCGCTTCAGTCATGTCAGATTCTGTGTGACCCCGTGGACAGCCACCCACCAGGCTCCTCTGTTCACGGAATTCTCTAGGCAAGAATACTGGAGTGGGTTGCCATTTCCTTCTCCACTTACAAAAGCTACTTTCACATTATTTTTTAAAAAATATAGCAAATTATGGCATTGAAACATGTATAATATCATATATAAAACAAATTGCCAGTCCAGGTTCGATGCATGATACTGGATGCTTGGGGCTGGTGCACTGGGATGACCCAGAGGGATGGTATGGGGAGGGAGGAGGGAGGGGGGTTCAGGATGGGGAAAACGTGTATATCTGTGGCAGATTCATGTTGATGTATGGCAAAACCAATATAATATTGTAAAGTAATTAACCTCCAAAAAATAAAATTAAATTAAAAAGAAATATAGCAAATGTAATAATTACCTTGCAATAAAAACCTTGTCTGTGCATATGTTGACATTGCTATTGCAGAAAGGATCTAGAGAACAATTGTTTCTAAAAACAAGCATTAGAGTTTTGACTTCTATTTCTTGGTCGAGGGGGAGGAGGATTTTTGTTTCTTTAGACAGATCATCGCAATAGCAGATAGATCCTAGTACAGACCTTGGTGGTTATAATCATAGATCAAAGATCTGGGTAAGAATTAAATCGAGAAGAAAGACTTATATTAAACCAACATCCCATGTGAGGTTGATTTTGAAATAAGACAGCTCAAAAATATGGTTGAACACATTACTATGAAATACAAAGACACCCAATTTGAATCAATAAAGCAAGACTCAGAACCAAGATTTCTGACATGAAATTCTCCCCTGTGAAGCCTTTCTGCTTTCAGTAAAGCAAATCTCATTTCCAGTTTATACCTATCATAAGTTTTCTAGGGCTTCCCTGAGAGCTCAGTTGGTAAAGGATCTGCCTGCAATGCAGGAGACCCTGGTTCGATTCCTGGGTCGAGTAGATCCCCTGGAGAAGGGATAGACTACCCACTCCAGTATTCTTGAGCTTCCCTTGTGGCTCAGCAGGTAAAGAATCTGCCTGCAATGTGGGAGATCTGGGTTCAATCCCTGGGTTGGGAAGATTCCCTGCAGAAAGGAAAGGCTACCCACTCCAGTATTCTGGCCTGGAGAATTCCATGAAATGTTCAGTCCATGGGGTCACAAAGAGTTTGACACAACTGAGCAACTTTCACTTTTCCACTTTCACCCTGTGGTTCAGGGCATGTAACCTAAGCCGGCTCAAGTAGGGGGAATTGCTGTGACAAAAGAATTTTGGTGGGGGAGAGGTCTGGAAAATATGTATTGTGAAGCTTGGAATTGCATTATTTGTTTCACCATTATGAAATAAGCCAGCCTGAGGACAAAGCACACTTTGAAAGATCAGAACTGAGAGAATCACTGATCAAATCATACCTGAAGCCTCAAATCACACCTGAATCCTATCTTACCTTTGAACTTTCAATTACACAAGCTAGTGTGCCTGCATGGAGACGGCAATGGTACCCCACTCCAGTACTCTTGCCTAGAAAATCCCATGGATGGAGGAGCCTGGTGGGTTGCAATCCATGGGATCGCTAAGAGTTGGACACGACTGAGTGACTTCAGTTTCATTTTTCACTTTCATGCATTGAAGAAGGAAATGGCAACCCACTCCAGTGTTCCTTCCTGGAGAATCCCAGGAACAGGGGAGCCTGGTGGGCTGCTGTCTATGGGGTTGCACAGAGTTGGACACGACTGAAGCAACTTAGCAGTAGCAGCAGCAGTGTGCCTGCAAGCATGCTAAGTTGTTTCAGTCATGTACAACTCTGCGACCTGATGTACTGTAGCCCACCAGGCTCCTCTGTCCATGGGATTTCTCTGGCAAGAAAACTGGAGTAGGTTTCCATTTCCTTCTCCAGGGGATCTTCCCAACCCAGGCATCGAACTTGGGTCTCCTGCATTGCAGGCAGATTCTTTACCATCTGAGCCACCCGGGAAGCCCAATGTTTTTGAAACATAAAATCAGATTTTAAAGTGAGAATCCCTGACCCCTTCCCCCAGTAGAAAGTATCACCCATTTTTTGACCCTCTACTATTAGTATAATTGTCACTGGTCTACATCTTCTTGCTAGATTTTAGTCCTTTCACTTTTATGTTTTTTGATATCAAACAGCAATAATGATTACAAACTATTTTAACAAATAAGGCACTCGGAAATGGTTTATAAGCGACTGCATATGGAACTTTTAAAATATCAGACCTCATATCCAGGCAAATCTGATGCAAGTAGTCATTTCATAGTTGGAAGAACAGACTTAAGAAATGTCAGCCAGTATTATATATTTTAATGGATCTAGATTCCTCAAGCTGGAACATTTTGACTCTAATAGTATTTACAATAAATAATGATAAGAAATTGTCATTTATATTTTCTTGTAAGTCATTTGTGCAACTGATTATATTAATTCTTAATTCCATCAGCATAGCTTCAGTTCAGTTCAGTTGCTCAGTGGTGTCTGACTCTTTGTGACCCCATGGACTACAGCACTCCAGGCTTCCCTGTCCATCACCACTCCTGGAACTTGCTCAAACTCATGTCCATCACTTTGGTGATGCCATCCAACCATCTCATCCTCTGTCATCCCTTTCTCCTCCTGCCTTCAATCCTTCCCAGCATCAGGGTCTTTCTCAGTGAACCAGTTCTTTGCATAAGTGGCCAAGTACTGGAGTTTCAGCTTCAGCATCAGTCCTTCTAGTGAATATTCAGGACTAATTTCCTTTAGGATGGACTGTTTGGATCTCCTTGCAGTCCAAGGGACTCTCAAGAGTCTTCTCCAACACCATAGTTCAAAATACTACTGTAAAGTGACATTTTAAATCAGTATCATGTATTAAAAGGGGCAGAATTTTGATTTAAGATAGATCTAGATTCTAAACCTGATTACTTAGACAGTATTTAACTAAATTCCACCTAATTTTTTTTTATTTCTGAAATGAAAATAATCAGGCTCCTTCAAAAGATTTTGAGGAGAAACAAAATAATGAAAGTACACACCTACTATATGACCAACCTAGGTAGCATATTAAAAAGCAGAGACACTACTTTGCCAACAAAGATCCATCTAGTCAAGGCTATGGTTTTTCCAGTAGTCATGTATGGATGTGAGAATTGGAGTGTGAAGAAAGCTGAGCGCTGAAGAATTGATGCTTTTGAACTGTGGTGTTGGAGAAGACTATTAAGAGTCGCTTGGACTGCAAGGAGATCCAACCAGTCCATTCTAAAGGAGACCAGTCTTGGGTGTTCTTTGGAAGGAATGATGCTAAAGCTGAAACTCCAGTACTTTGGCCACCTCATGGTAAGAATTGACTCACTGGAAAAGACTCTGATGCTGGGAGGGATTGGGGGCAGGAAGAGAAGGGGACGACAGAGGATGAGATGGCTGGGTGGCATCACCAACTCGATGGATGTGAGTTTGAGTGGACTCCGGGAGTTGGTGATGGTCAGGGATACCTGGCGTGCTGCAATTCATGGGGTGGCAAAGAGTCGGACATGACTGAGAGACTGAACTGAACTGAACTGACACACCTACTATTGAATGTTGTATAAAGTAGAAACTAGTATATTGTAGTTGTTGTTACTTGAATTCCTTGGCTACTTAAATCTTTTATGTATAATTTTAAAATGTTTATTTATTTAGAATGGTTATGGAAAATTACCATTTTGGAGAGACTTGGTATAGTAATGATAGATCCATTAGTTTAATTCTTTGAGCCCCAGCTAGATTGTTGGTGAAAGGTAGCTAAAGGCTTACTGCCTTAAACCTCCCCAGAGTACCCTAGTGATCTTTAAAAATCTGTTGCCTGCTAGGATTTATATTTATCCTGAAAGAGAAATTACGTGAAAAAGAAAATAAGGGAAAAGATCATTATGGTGCATTATGTATATATTGTTGACAAAGCACAACATTACTCACATTTAATGAAGTGATAAGACAGTGAATATGGCAATGATTGATTAAGCATCCATCATTGTAAGCATCCATACAATAAGGGTTTAAAGATTGCAGGTAAAGTTATACAGTTAGGTTTATTCAAATCTGTTATATAGTATGTTATAACAATCATTCACCATAAAACTGTGCCCTCAGTTCAGTTCAGTTCAGTCGCTCAGTCATGTCCGACTCTTTGCGACCCCATGAATCGCAGCACACCAGGCCTCCCTGTCCATCACCAACTCCTGGAGTTCACTAGACTCACGTCCATCGAGTCAGTGATGCCATTGGAGATATCGCAATTTACTGTCATTGGTAGTTCCTGGTCATTATATGATTAATGAAAATTCAAATTGTATAAAAGAGATTTTCTTGGGAATTAATTTTGTTTACTTATGAGGTCATTATGGAACCAGAAAATTTTTTGACATAGTTTAGTTGACTATTCCACAAACGATATGTTTTAACCTCTGCTTTGATATTTTCATCATTAACTTTTCTTTTGTTTGTGTTGTTAATAATTTCAAATACTGCTTATTATTGTGTGTTTTCTTATTGATGAGCCCTTAACCATAATCCATTAAGATATTATGTTCATTTAAAGTTTATTTTCAGCATCTATTTATTAAATATATTTTGTCTCCAACTTTTTCTTTTGTTCAAAACAATAAGGAACTTAAAACTAAAATTCATCACTATTCAATATGAAACACAGGAAATTGCACTAGTTATATCAAGCAGAAAGAGATTTAGTACAAGGAATTAAGTGTACAAGGGAGAAGGGAATGGCAGCACACTCCAGTATTCTTCCCTGGGAAATCTTATGGACAGAGAAGCTTGGTGGACTATAGTCTATGAGGTCGCAGAGAGTTGGACACAACTAAACCACCACCATATTATGTGTACAAAATCATCAGAAAAGTGGTGGACTGAATGTCATGGGTGATGTTACTAGTGTTCATGCTCACTGTCACAAGGAATCAGAGAATTGCTACCGTAAAGAATTAGGAAACTAAATTCAAAGGAATCTTCTGAATACATCTCATATACTCTTCAATCTTGAGAATGGTGAGTGGGAGGAGAACACAAAAGTAACTTCAAACAACTCGAATCTGGGAGGTCCAAACATCAGCCTGTCATTACTGTCAGTAAAATAATGTTTCATGTTTTCTTTCAAGTCTCATGTGAAAGCATCTCATTTATAAAATATAAAATAGATATAGGAAAAGGTAGAGGGTTGGTAATCTGGGAAATATTGCAGTGTTTCAAGCTCTTGTGATGGAGAGAGTAGCATAGGAGATAATGGAAAAGTTTCCACAAGTCAGCATACAATATCCATCACAGTCCTTTCTTTTGGCAAATAGCATCCATATCCATGCTTGTGTTTAAATTCTTAAGCATCAACAATAACAAACACCTATTCCGCCAAAGCAATTGCAGCTATCCATCATACAAAGGGAGACCCAAAATTTTATCAGTCACAATATCTGTCTTTATCATATGTTAATTCCTCTTCTGGGAGAGCCACATGACACTTTTGATATCCTGCAGCCTAAAGACTGAACTATAAGGTAGCAGCCATTAATACTTCTTCACTTAATAGGGGAAGGGACAAAATAAAAGATTGATGTTTGCCAAATACAGAAAATGGCAACCCACTCCATTGTTCTTGCCTGGCGAATCCCAGGGACGGGGGGAGCCTGGTGGGCTGCTGTCTATGGGGTCGCACAGAGTCGGACACAACTGAAACGACTTAGCAGCATACAAAGAAAAGAAGGATGACTACATGTCTACTGTTTCCCTCATGTCTTCAGTAGTTCAAATTAAGACCTTCTATAGTACCCATTTCTTGTTCATTTGTAGTCAACAAAATGTTTTTGTTTTGTTTTGTTTTGTTTTTTTTTGGTCATGGTTACTTGATGGTCCTGTGAGCCAAGACTTCGTTCCTGAAGAGTCCCAGTTCTTAGTGATGCTGCTGGTACTGGATATTTGGGCTTCTTTCCTTAACTTATACCATTGGGCTTGCAAGTATTTTGGAAAAGGGAATGGCAACCCACTTCAGTATTCTTGCCCAGAGAATCCCATGGACAGAGGAACTTGGCAGTCTACTTGGATACAACTGAATGACCAACACACATACCTGCAAGTATTTACTCAGAGGCACTCTATGAAATCCCCAAGTTTGCAGACATCTCTGTTTTGAGAAGCAGCAACTCTATTTCCCATTGATAGACAGACTCAATCATCCAATTTATCACAATATTTCAATATGATGATGCTAAATTTTAACAATAGTTATCATAGTACTTGTATTTTCTTCTTTTCTCCATGTTGAGTTTACATGGTGCCAATATATCCATAATGGATGTTGAGGTTTTCTGTTCTGATACAGGTGTAAGTCATTTTATACATTGACTTTACTTAATGATAGTTTTGTGGACGTTTTCTACTTGAAGAGATGGGCTAGCAAATTTCAACTAAGATAGGTGAAGGTGAAGTCTCTCAGTCGTGTCCGACTCTTTGTGACCCGTGGACTATAGCCCACCAGGCTCCTCCGTCCATGGGATTCTCTAGGCAAGAATACTGGAGTGGTTTGCCATTTCCTTCTCCAGGGGATCTTCCCAACCCAGGAATCGAACCCAGGTCTCCCGCATTGCAGGCAGACGCTTTAGTTTTACCTGTGTTAATAAGGAAAAGCATTACTTGCTAATATGGCATCCTATTTGCTGCTCTCTCTCTCACATTGCTTTGCCAACAAAGGTCCACCTAGTCAAAGCTATGGCTTTTCCAGTAGTCATGTATGGATGTGACAGCTGGACCACAAAGAAGGCTGAGCTCTGAAGAACTGATGCTTTTGAACTGTGGTTCTGGAGAAGATTCTTAAGAGTCTCTTGGACATCAAGGAGATTAAGTCAGTCAATCCTAAAGGAAACTAACCCTGAATATTCATTGGAAGGACTGATGCTGAAGCTGAAACTCCAATACTTTGGCCACCTGATGTGAAGAGCCAACTCATTAGAAAAGACCCTGATGCTGGGAAAGATTGAAGGCAGGATGAGAAGGGGATGACAGTGAACAAGATGGTCGTATGGAATCACTAACTCGATGAACGTGGGTTTGAGAGCCAGGGAACAGGCCCCTGGCAACAGCAGCTCCTCTGACTCTCTTAGCATCATTCCTCTGACAAAGAAAGTATCGTCACAGTCCAAAGTGAGGGCGTGTGCTACTTGGGGGAGTAGTAACAGAGATTAGGGGTATGCAATGCAAGTGTGCACTTGTAATGAAATCTCCCGTACTTACCGCCTGGTTAGAACTCATGATTGCCCCAGTATGCCTCTGTGATCAGGCTGAGCATAATGGAAAATAGCAGCAAAGCTTAGCTTTTCAGATGGCTTGAATCAGAAGTGGATAGAAGTGTTTTCAAGGCTGAGGTGGAAATGAAGAGGAATCCATGATGCAGAGAATAGCAACTGATGCTTATTCATGGATTTAGGAGGGGTTCTCAGGGTGAGAGGGCAATTCGCGGGAGGAGTTTCAACACCGAGGTCTTAGTGATTTAACGTCCCTGCCCAAATGTCAACATCACACTGTGCTCCAGACTATCCCATCTTCCTAAGGGATTGTGTCATTTTCTTTCAGAAGTAAGACAGCTTTACTGCAGGTGGGAGTCAAGAAAGAAAGGTACTAATTTTCTGGAATAGAATTTGACTACACATGCATGTGTGCATACACACACACGCGCGTGCTCCAGAAACAGGGATCTCACTTCTAGGCATTTAGGTATTCATCCTAAGAAAACACTCATGTTTGTTGCAAAGGTTTAATTATAAAGCTGTTCACTGCAATACTGTCTATATTTTAAGAGAAAAGCCATAAACCACCCAGATATCTAACAATTATAAATTACAAAATCATAGTACTACTATATAATAGAATATCATGTAACAAAAGAAATACTTGTAGAAAAAGTTTAAGGACAGGAAAAGTGTTTCATATGTATTGTATATGTGAAATATGTATATAAGGTAGGTAACAAGAATATACATACAATGTGGACAGAGGTTATTTTGGGTGATAAGATCTGGTTGTTTGTTTTATTCCTTTTTGCTTAATAATATAAGAAAAGGCATTACTCTTATAATAAGAAAACCATTTTTCTTTTCTCTAAAGAAAAAAGAGGAAAATTAAAACTATGAAAATAAGTATGTGTGCCAGTTGTGTACATATATAATTGTAGATTATTAGAGCCATTAATAAATATTTATCTATTAATATGTGTGACTATGACTCCATATCAATATGTGGTATAGGTTTAAGTTTTCATTTTATCTGCAACTATTGTTCTTCCTAGCTGTGCACAGAAAATATTTGACAGAACTACACAAGAATGTTGTCCATTCAGGGGTTTCTTTATCATCATTTGTGCTCCCATCATAGTTGATACACATCCCATATTGTCCCATCTCACTGTTTCCTCCCCTTGGTGTATCTTTTCTCATCCATCTTTAGAAAGCCTACCATTCATCAAGGCCCAATTCAACCCCAACTTTTGAGGATTCCTCTAATTATACTCATTCAGAAGTAGATTCTAATTCATCTTTTTAGACTTTTGACATTTTGCCTGAGTTGTATGCTTATCTTCTCTTCTCTAATAGACTGTAAGTTGATGGAGGGCAGAGTCTCTATTCATCTTTGTATATTCTGAAAATGGGAGGTAATGGTGGGATAGGTACTTAATATTCACTGAATGTTTAAATGAATTTAACTATTTTCAGAATTTAGGGATACATGAAATCTGATTGTTGCTTGGAAGTCTGACCCATCATAGCACTGATCTGAATGTGAAACCAAATTAAGTATAGATCCCTGGCTCTTTTGTGATATTAAAAAAAAAAAGTTTCAAGTTTAATTAGCACTTACTCTTTGAAACTGGTTCTAACATAATAATTCAATGAGTACTTATGTATGACAATCACCTGAAAGGGAAGAACTCTGAAGAGTAATAACAACCACAGTTTATAACCCTTTCCAGGAGCATCTTATCCCTGGGGATGCGCCAGCACAAAGGTTAGGAATAGGGTAGCTGGAAATGGTAGTCTTGTGACATGGGCTGCTGACCCATCTTTCCATGCCCTCCAAGGTGATATTGTGAAGATCCAAGCTGAGAGCTTCTGAAATTACATCTTGGGTGGGAAGCACTTTGCAAACCCTAAAGGGCAAGGGAAATGTTAGTTATAATTATTACTATTCAGAGAAATCTTTTGCGAAGTGGTTGGGGCATGAACCTTCCCATTTGAGAAGGTGAGTTCAGTACAGCTGGGTTGGTGCTGCACGAATTGTTTTTCTTTCTCTTTGAGAACACACTTCAGAGGCCTGCCCTCTCTGGAAAATGACTTGATCTGTAAATGTCAATGATTCAAAAATATTTCTAAGGGGGATTCTCGCCACATACAAGTCAGAAGCTCAGTTAGAATTCCCTGATACTTGAGGCGAACACTCCTGTCCAGTCCCACATTAGGACTTTCCCTCTGACCTTACATTTCAAGGAGGGCTTCCCAATGGTGAGCCGAAACCTCCTGCGGAGTCCTCATTTGCCCCTCAGTATAAAGGACACTCTGATTAGAGCCTGTAAATGTCAAACATTTTAGTAGCTATGTTTACATTTATTCTTACTATTGTTCATAGAATGGATTCAAACGTGATTCCATTTACAGACAGCCCATAAATAGTTGGTTCTAAGTTTAGCCTTAATCCCTTTGGGAATGAGTTCCTTTTATGGTTCACAATGTGACTCCCTAGTTTGAAAAAGAAGAAAAAAAAAAAAGCAAATCCTCTAACACTTAGAGGAAAGCACATTCTATTTCATGAGCTTTCTTAAAAATTCTGGGAGCGTGATTAAGCTGCTTGCTTGCCAGCATGAAGCCACAAAGGAGAAGGCAGAGGTGACAGAGCTCGAAAACCCCTCCAAAGAGTAAACCAGAGGGAAGAGAGGAAAGAAAAGATTCTAGAACTGTCAGTCTGTAGAAACAAGAAAAAACTTCATAATATTTTAAAAACAAACAAAAAAAATCTAAAGCAAATTAGTCCATCAGACATGCGTTCAGCTTGCCTAGCTTGAGAAATAATGAATTCAGAATAGGATAGCCATAGGATACTAATATCTTGTATTAGTTTCTCTAAGGTCCATCTAGTCCAGGCTATGGTTTTTCCAGTGGTCACGTATGGAAGTGAGAGTTGGACTGTGAAGAAAGCTGAGCGCCGAAGAATTGATGCTTTTAAACTGCGGTGTCGGAGAAGACTCTTGAGAGTCCCTTGGACTGCAAGGAGATCCAACCAGTCCATCCTAAAGGAGACCAGTCCTGGTTGTTCTTTGGAAGGACTGATGCTAAAGCTGAAACTCCAGTACACTGGCCACCTCATGCGAAGAGTTGATTCACTGGAAAATAGTCTGATGCTGGGAAGGATTAGGGGCAGGAGGAGAAGGGGACAACAGAGGATGAAATGGCTGGATTGCATCACCGACTCAATGGACATGAGTTTGGGTGGACTTCAGGAGTTGGTGATGGACAGGGAGGCCTGGTGTGCTGCGATTCATGGGGTCGCAAAGAGTTGGACACGACTGAGAGACTGAACTGAACAACATTATTATGGGTTTTTACTTTGGAGTGCTAAATGAAAAAGCACAGAATCCCCACTGTTTTATAAAGTGAAGCTGTCCAAGCTTTTGACTACCACCCAGAATGAGCAGGTCCTAGGCCTCATGGAATCAGGGCCTGACGGAATCTCTCCAGATGAATGGGTCAGGGTTCCTGATCAAGAGACAGCCTGACAGCCCTATGGCTGCTCTAAACTCTGCCCATTTCAAAACTCACATCATTGACTTGTTACCATAACGCCAGCCACTTAGATATCAAATACTAACTGACTTGTTGTTAATCCTTCACAGTGTAGCTCTATCTCAACAACATTCTTTTGCTGTTTAAGTGGACTTAAAGAAAGAAAGTGAAGTCGTTCAGTAGTGTCCGACTCTTGGTGACCCCATATTCTGTAGCCCACCAGGCTCCTCCGCCCATGGGCTTTTCCAGGCAAGAGTCCTGGAGTGGGGTGCCATTTCCTTCTCCAGAGGATCTTCCTGAGCCAGGTCTCCCTCATTGCAGGCAGACGCTTGACCATCTGAGCCACCAGGGAAGCCTTACCTGTCTTCTATTCAGGTGAATAAGTCAAGTGCCTGTTGATTGGAATCTGCTGGAATTTTTTTAAGAGATTTGTTTTCCCCCCTCCCCGGGCTTGCAGGATCTTAGTTCCCCCATGAAGAATCAAACCTGGGCCCTTGGCAGTGAGAGCACAGCATCTTAACCATTGGACCAAATGGGCTTAAGGGAATAATACTAAAATTAAAGAGATTTTCAAATAGGGCAATTACATATCTTATCTTCCAAACCAGGGCATTTTTGAGAATAAAAATCTTGCTATTAATAATTTCTCCAGCCCAGAGCCCCAGAGTCCAAGCCGGGTCCTCACCGATCTTTCAGTTGGCCGCTTACTCTTTCCTTCCAAGATGACAGATGCCGCCGTGTCCTTCGCCAAGGACTTCCTGGCAGGTGGAGTGGCGGAGGCCATCTCCAAGACCGCAGTTGTGCCCACCGAGCAGGTGAAGCTGCTGCTGCAGGTGCAGCATGCCAGCAAGCAAATCACTGCAGATAAGCAGTACAAGGGCATCACAGACTGCGTGGTTCGTGTCCCCAAGGAGCAGGGAGTCCTGTCCTTCTGGCATGGTGACCTGGCCAATGTGATCAGATACTTCCCCACCCAGGCTCTCACTTTGCCTTCAAAGACAAATACAAGCAGATCTTCCTGGGTGGTGTGGACAAGAGGACCCAGTTTTGGAGCTACTTTGCAGGGAATCTGGCATCAGGTGGTGCTGCCGGGGGCCATGTCCCTGTGTTTCATGTACCCTCTCGACTTTGACTGTACCCATCTAGTAGCCGACGTGGGCAAAGCTGGAGCTGAAAAGGAATTCAGAGGCCTCGGTGACTGCTTGGTTAAGATCTACAAATCTGACGGGATTAGAGGTCTGTACCAAGGCTTTAACATGTCTGTGTAGGGTATTATCATCTACCGTGCTGCCTACTTCGGTATCTATGACACCGCCAAGGGAATGCTTCCAGATCCCAAGAACACTCATATCTTCATCAGCTGGATGATCGCACAGTCGGTCACGGCGGCTGCTGGGTTGAGTTCCTATCCATTTGACACTGTGTGTCGCCGCATGATGATGCAGTCAGGGTGCTAAGGAACTGATATCATGTACACAGGCACGCTTGAGTCCTGGATGAAGATTGCTCGTGACAAGGAGCCAAAGCCTTTTTCAAAGGCGTGTGGTCCAATGTTCTCAGAGGCATAGGCGGGGCTTTTGTGCTTGTCCTGTATGATGAAATCAAGAAGTTCACCTAAGTTATCTCTTAGTTTTTCTCCTGTGACTAGGCATGTTGTATTATATAACATATCTTGAGCATTCCTGACAGACTGTTAGCTGTCTATTTATCAGTGGCAACTATTTACTGGTTGAAAATGGGAAGCAATAATATTCACGTGACCACATGGTTTTCTCTTAAAGCCATTTCCATGATGATGATGGGACCCAATTAATTTTTTATTTCAGTCACTCCTGGCAAATAAATTTGAAGAAATAAAAAATACTTGGAAAAAAATAATTTATCCAGGAGAATAGGCATAAGCAAAACTGCCTAAGAAATTTCGTGGTTGTTTTTTTTTAATTTTCTCCCTCTTTCTTTCTTCTTACCCATGAAAGAACAACAACAACAAAAAAAAGTGAAAGACTTTGAAATGACCCAGAAACATTATTGGGTATCTTCAATGCAGAACTGTTTCCTAAACACCCTTTCAGATTAGCTGATTTTATAGGGTCTCTACAACTTTCACTGTCTTTGAACTATTATATTTCTCTCTGAATTACACATAACTGGTAGAAATGGAAATGCCTTTTGTCTGCAGAGTTAAAAGTTTAAAAAAAGATGGAAATACAATTGATTTCCTCCTGCCTCCTTTCCAATAAGACCATTTCACAACTGTTTATAGATTCGTTTCAGCATTATTACTATTATATCTGTGTTACTTTGAATTCACCTTTGAACTGGTTATGACTTCTTACTGGTTCTTAGTTATTAAATTAACTAAAATCTTTGAAATGTTTGACATATATTGATATTTATAGGATTTTACCCTTTAAAAATCCTTTAATATAAAAAATTTAATTTCTTCTCATTTTCCTCCTTATATTAGCCATGGACTAGCAAATTCTCCATTTTACCATACTAGTGGTTCCTTCATAGCTAAAGAGATCACTACCTTCTGAAGTCATTTAGGCATTCATTTAACATATATTGAGGAATCACTAGGTTCCAGGCATTGATATAATGACACAGAGAGAAGAGATTATAAACAGGAAGAATGGATGCAGGAAGACCATTTGGGAGTCTATTATAAGGACCCGAGTAGTAGATGAGGGGGTGAGGACTATGACGAATGTACTCTGACTATAACCACCTTAAAGGAAGAGCTGACAAGAAAAGGATTTACTAATGGAATGGATGTGATGTAAAAATAAAAGAGAGAGGTCAAGGAAATCCCCAGGCTTTGGCATGATTAATGAGGTAATTTGTGGTGCCATTTTCTAGAGATTGGACGGACTGGGAATGGGGTTGAACTGGAACACTCACTCCCCCAGCTGATTGGCTTCAGCTGAACAAGGTCACACTCCCTTCTTTGTCCAATGACTTACTGATACAGGGATAAAGCCTGACCCCATTGGCAGAATCTGATTCAACTCTGAATAGCCACACCAGCTCTGGGGCTCCCTCTGGGATAAACTGAAGCCTTTGTCCTGAAGGCAGCAGCACTTCTCCCTTTGCCTAATCCTGCTGCCATCACTCCCTCGGAGGAGTGGATCCTGAGGGAAAGCCCCCCAAACTTCTGCCTGCAGGTCTCCATCTCTGAAGCTGCTTCTTGGGACCAACCTACAACAGGGAGCTAGAGTTCAAGGATCAGGAGTTCTCCCTCACATCATCTTCCACATGCCTGTAAAATGTTACTGAAAGTAGATATTTGTGGGACTTTCCAGCTTCCCTGGTGGCTCAGATGGTAAGGCGTCTGCCTATAATGCAGGAGACACGGGTTCAATCCCTGGGTCGGGAAGATCTCCTGGAGAAGGCAATGGCAACCCACTCCAGTATTCTTGCTTGGAAAATCCCATGGATGAAGGAACCTGGTAGGCTGTGGTCCATGGGGTCTCAGAGTCGGCCACGACTGAGTGACTTCACTTTCTTTCTTTCTTTCTTTCTTTCTTTCTTTCTTTCCAGGTAGGCCAGTGGTTAGGACTTCATTTTCTAATGCAAGGGGTGTCAGGTGGCTAAGATCCCACGTGCCTCATGTCCAAAACACCAAAACATAAAACAGAAGCTATATTATAACAAATTCCATAAAGACTTTAAAAATAGTCCACATCAAAAAAAGAAAATAGATATTTGATGCTAGACTCTGCCTGCTTATCCTATCCTCACTCCACCCTCCCCCTACCCCCTCAAAAGAGAAATGAATGGCTCTCCATCGCCTTTTGCCAGCCTCTTTCAGGATATATCACAACCTGCCCTCTGTATTTTCATCCTTATCCCTCACCACTTTGCTGTAACCTCCCAACACAACCTACATTTTTAATTGGAGTAACTATTTACTGTTTCTTAGAAACTACAGATAATCTCAACTTATGATGATTGTTCAATTTAAATATTTTTCAACTTTATCACAGAGCTAAAACTGCTGTTTGAAAACTGAATTTGGATCTTTTCCTGGGCTACTGATAACGCAATCCAATACTCCCTTGTGAGACTGGACAGTGGCGGCAGCAGCTCCCAATCAGCCATGCTATGAGCAGGGTCAACAACAGTACGGTGACGATTATTCTGAACCCACACAGCCATTCTCTTTCTCACTTTCAGAACAGGATTCAGCAGATTACATGAGCTATTCAACACTTTATTATAAAACAACCATTGGGTTAGATGATTTTGCCCAACTGTAGGCAGTTCTTGAGAATCCTCTGCCTGGTTGCCCCCATCCTGCCATGCCATACCCCCAAGAGTAAGTACCCACTTTGTAAATGTATGATCTCTCAGCTCCTAGGTTGGCGACACTTGTAAAAAGATGGAGAATAGAAACTCATCTCTCTCCACTTCTCCCCTACTCATTTATGGAGGATCCTTGCTGTCTTGACTCTTTGGCAGGATCTTGTGATCCCCTTTTTATTCACACCTTACGAAGAAACCTAGAGTAAATATAGAAGTCTAAACAAGTGGTCAACTGTGGAGTTCAAAACTGCTTCCCAATGGAAAGGAGGGAGCGAGGAATAAGGAAGAAAACGGGTGGGGGGGGCAGTTACAATCCAATTCAAAGTTCCATTTCTGCTGCCTCCCAGGCCTAGAGAAGGTGCAAGACATCCTTTACATACAATACACTTGTTCAATAAGGGGTAATTTCTGAGGAAAAGGACAGGCAATGAATATAAGAAGTTAGTACCTCAGATTCTCATTCATACAACTGTAACATCAAGTCGTATTTTAAAAATGGCCCCTGTTGGGGGAGGGGGGAATTACTGTTTCTCAGAAATGCATTTTAAGGTGATCAGGTTACTTTAGACCATCTTAAAACTTCTGAATCTGTGAAAGGTTGATTTTGATGGTAGAATTAAATACTTCCTTTGCAAAGATTTAAGTTTCCTGAACTTGAGGTTAAATGGAAAATTAGTTCCTCAGATTTTCCTACCCTTTAAAAATATACAGTGTTTCCATGCCCTTTTGATGAAAAGTATCAGTGGCATACAAAAATTAAGAGGAAAAAAATACTTAATAAAAACTCATTAAAATTTAAAATCCACTTGTTTAGAATGTATGATAATTTTGACACTAACTCTGTTGATGGTTTCCTTTCTATTGCCTATGATAAAGTATTTTGAAGTTATTGGTACGTACAAAAGATATGAGGGAAAGAGCTCACTCTTTAAGGGAAGAAACTTCTGAAGTATTGTGGAAGCATCCCTCTACTGGCAGACAATATTAAAATTATTCTTAAATTTACTCTTTCAAGCAATCAAGTTGGATGAGGACCTACCACTTGGTTTAGGAGGCTAATTTAGATTCTATGCAGCCTGGTGGAGTGGAAAGACTCCCTCAGGTGCTGTCTGTGTGATACAGATGCTGGGTTTCACTTTGGGCTGATCCACCTTCCCACTATCTTGGCTGCTGTGAGGAGTAGGAGAGCTGCTCTCTGTGAAGGTCGGTGCCTCCAAACCCACTAGTTCTGCAAGAGGAGGGGCCAGGTTTACTGATCTTGTTATTCTCAGAATCTGTCACATAGTAAGCACTAGACATGTGAGCCATTATTACGTAATGATGTGCCATAGACCTGCATTTCCTTCTGGAATATTCTTCATTTTTTAATTTATTTATTGATGCATCCTTTCCCTGTGCCCTCAACCCAGTTATTCTAAATGCGTCTGGCGTTCAGCACAATTCTGTGGCCAGAACATAAATCAAGTACCTCTTATGAGCAGGCAAAGGATTTCACTGCAAGCAGGTGTTTGAGTCTGCAAATAACCTTAGAAATATTTCTTTTTCTGTGTTCTTGCTCTAATGCTGTTCAAAGACATGAAGGCTTTCCTGGGAAGCCCCCAGCCAACAGGTTCATATGTGCGGATCACAGGATAATGGGGTCCACAACCACAGAAGCACAGTGTCCACACAGTCTGCTATTGCCTAGTGCTCAGTGGTCTCCTTAGAAACCAACAGGGCTCCAGTGAATCTGGGCAGCAGGTGAGCTGAGTCACATTAGGAAAGGGCCAATTCACAATTCACTGTGCCTCTGATTCATCCCCACCTACTCCCACAGCTCTCTGTGTAGAGGTCACTCACATTACCTCTTGGTGAATGCTTACTGAGGCCCCAAAGTAATGCTGGACACTGTACACCTGCTTCTAGGAAGAAACACTCTATGGAGGAGCTGTCATCCCTAAAAGAAATTGCAAGTATTAGTCACTCAGTCGTGTCTGACTCTTTCAGACCCCGTGGGCTGTAGTCTGTCAGGCTACTCCGTCCATGGAATTCTCCAGGCAAGAATACTGGAGTGGGTAGCCATTTCCTTCTCCAGGGGATCTTCCCGACCCAGGGATTGAACCCAGGTCTTCTGCATTTGGGGGAGATTCTTTACCATCTGAGCCACCAGGGAAGCCCTGAGTCTTNTTTTTTTTTTTTTTTTTTGGCTAGGAGCCAGACTCCTTAAATCTGTTTCTTTATTAGTATGCCACTTTGTTCTATTTTTCTATCCCTGGGTTGTTGCTAAAAATTTCAATTTATATACAGTTATATTTCTGGATATTTGGGAAAGTGATTCAGTTTTCTCCCTCCTCTTCTTGTTCTACTTCATTTATTTATGGACACATTTTTATTTGGATTATCTTCTGTAGGAAGGAGCTTCCCTGGTAGCTCAGTTGATAAAGACCCCCCCTGCAATGCAGGAAACCCGGGTTTGATTCCTGGCTTGGGAAGATGCCCTGTAGAAGGAATAGGTTACCCACTGCAGTAGGAATGTTGTGGGAAAAGTCCCTTACAGAGCTTTATGCATTTATATCCGCCGTGTATTGTTACTTTTGTTTGTGTGTGTGCTCAGTCATGTCTGAAAACTTGTGACTCCCTAGACTGTACATGCCAGACTCAGCTGTCCATGGTATTTTGTAGGCAAGAACACTGGAGTTTGTTCCTATTTCCTTCCCCAGGGGATTTACCTGACCTAGGGATCAAACATGAGTATCCTGCTTGGCAGGTGGATTCTTTACCACTGTACCACCTGGGAAGCCCCACTAGTTGATGACGTCTTTGTTTTTATTAATCTACTATTTATTCTTGCTTATTTTTAACATAAAATCAATACCGTGACTTTAAAATTTGTTAAACCTGTGCTCCCACGTGAATTGGAAACCAAGCTCTGTCTGGAAAGAATCTTTTACTTAAATATTCTAATCCAAATTTCTTAAATGTAACAAGGTGTATGTGTCAATACTCTGCCACAAGAGTAAATTTAAAAGAATTAAATGTTTTTAAATTAAATGTTTTAAATAAAGAACTTTATTTAATTTTTATACTGATTTTCTTTTATGCTATGAAAATATGGTTGACTATGTGGCTCAGATCATGAACTCTTTATTGCCAAATTCAGACTTAAATTGAAGAAAGTGGGGAAAACCACTAGACCATTCATGTATGACCTAAATCAAATCCCTTATGATTATACAGTTGAAGTGAGAACTAGATTTAAGGGACTAGATCTGATAGAGAGAGGGCCTGATGAACTATGGACGGGGGTTCATGACATTATATAGGAGACAGGGATCAAGACCATCCCCAAGAAAAAGAAATGCAAAAAGGCAAAATGGCTCTCTGAGGAGGCCTTACAAATAGCTGTGAAAAGAAGAGA
>SJYX01009045.1:72252-117292 GCA_006410675.1 Oreotragus oreotragus
GAGAGCAAAAAACAGACTCTGGTTTTGGGGTAGATGCTCGGGAACAGGGGGTCTCCTGAGGCTTGATCATGCCTTTGCATATGCCGAAGCCTCCTTCCTCATGACCTTTGCCATGGGTGGAGTTCCTCACGCTGACCCCCGGCACCTGGTAAGCTGCAGTCCATGGGGTCATGAAGAGTCGGACACGACTGAGCGAATTCCCTTTCAGTTTTCACTTTCATGCATTGGAGAAGGAAATGCAACCCACTCCAGTGTTCTTGTCTGGAGAATCCCAGGGACAGAGGAGCCTGGTGGGCTGCCGTCTATGGGGTCGCACAGAGTCAGACATGACTGAAACGACTTAGCAGCAGCAGCAGCAGCAGACATGATTTGCTTTAGTATTGATTGATTTGATCTCCTTGCTGTCCAAGGGGCTCTCAAGTGTCTTCTCCAGGACCACAATTTGAAAGCATCAATTCTTTGGTGCTCAGCCTTCTTTACAATTCAACTCTCATATCTGTACATGACTACTGGAAAAACCATAACTTTGACTATACTGACCTTCGTCGGTGAAGTGATGTCTCTGCTTTTTTATATGCTGTCGAAGATTGTTATGGCTTTTTTTCCCAAGAAGCAAGCATCTTTTAATTTCATGGCTGCAGTCACCGTCCACAGTGATTTTGGAGCCTAAGAAAATAAAATCTGCCACTGTTTCCACTTTTTCCCATTCTATATGCCATGAAATTAGGGACCAGATAGCATGATCTTAGTTCTTTGAATGTTGAGTCTTAAAACAGCTTTTTCATTCTCCTCTTTCAGCCTCATCAAGAAGCTCTTTAGTTCCTCTTCACTTTTTGCCATTATGGTGATATCATCTGCATAACTGAGGTTATTGATATTTTTCCTGGCAATCTTGATTCCAGCTTGTGATTCATCCAGTCCAGCACTTTGCATGATGTAATCTGCATACAAGTTAAATAAGCAGGGTGACAGTATTCAGCCATGTCGTACTCCTTTCCCAGTTTTGAACCAGTCAGTTGTTCCATGTCCAGTTCTAACTGTTGCTTCTTGACCTGCATACAGGTTTCTCAGGAGGCAGGTAAGGTGGTCTAGTATTCTCTTATCTTTAAGAATTATAGCTATATTGCATATTTAGTTTCTCAACGAAAACATTGATGTCATTTTCTTTTCTAGCTATATAGGCCACACANGTTGTTCCATGTCCAGTTCTAACTGTTGCTTCTTGACCTGCATACAGGTTTCTCAGGAGGCAGGTAAGGTGGTCTAGTATTCTCTTATCTTTAAGAATTATAGCTATATTGCATATTTAGTTTCTCAACGAAAACATTGATGTCATTTTCTTTTCTAGCTATATAGGCCACACATGTATACCATGACACCCTTGCAGAATCCCCAAGGATTTTCCCTTAAACATAGTAATGAATTCTGAAAATTCCTCCTGTATTTGCCAAAATTTTACAGTGTGGCAGTTCAGAAATTTGTATCCCCTTCCCCCTGAAATAACCTCTTTTATTTTCAATCTTGTAAAATCCGGGTAAGTTACTTAACCTATATGAGTCTCTGATTTTTTTTTCTCTTTACAAAATGTAAATAATATTTTCTAACTTAGAGAGTTATTTACAGAATAAAATTATTCTACTAAACTGCTGAGCCTGCTGAGCAGCATGTTTTGCACATAGGAAAAGCTCAGGAAATCTTAAATACTATTGATACTATTATTTTTTTTCACTGTTAATCATGTAGCAAAACAATTCACACAACTTCTATTAGTATGAGCACAGCATGTAAAGAATTGGGCATTGGTAATCAAGTCTCTTTGGTCTCAAAATTAAAATTCTCATCATCACTGGAGCTAAAATATACCTTGTAATGATCACTATCTTTTGTTTAGAAGAAATATGTCAGGGTAATAGTCACAGTTATTTTTAAAAAATAACTTGGTTTACTTTTGGAAGATAGAGAAAATGAGAATATTTATGTTTTTTCTCTTTTCCCTGTGCTTCTAGTTCTCTGATTGTCATTTGTTCATTTTCCCCTTTTGTGATAAACAGGTTGGTGTCAAGTTTGAAAATCAGTTTTCTAGAGCTATTTCTTAAAACACAGATTTTTCATGACCTGGATAGTGGTGGGCTAGTTCAATATCTCATGAAATCAATTGGAATTCCTCTGTATATAGCAATGCTTGTTTTTTTTGGGGGGGAGGGAATCGCTAATACACTTTATTTTTAAAATGTATTTATTTTAATTGGAGGCTAATTACTTTACAATATCTTAGTGGTTTTTTGCCAAACATCAAAATGAATCACCCATAGGCATACATGTGTTTCCCATCCAGAACCCTCCTCCACCTCCTTCCTCATCCCATCCCCCAGGGTCATCCCAGTGCACCAGACCTGAGTACCTTGTTTCATGCATCGAACCTGGACTGGCGATCTGCTTCACATATGATAATATACACGTTTCAACGCTACTCTCTCAAATCATCCCACCCTCACCATCTCCCAGAATCCAAAAGACTGTGCTTTACATCTGTGTCTCTTTTGCTGTCTCGCATATAGGGTCATCATTACCATCTTTCTAAATTCTATATATATGCATTAACATACTGCATTGGTGTTTTTCTTTCTGACTTACTTCACTGTATAATAGGCTCCAGTTTCATCCACCTCATTAGAGTTGATTCAAATGCATTCTTTTTAATGGCTGTGTAATATTCCATTATTCCACGTTCAAGGTCATAGGTGGTGGCAGAGAGGAGCTACCCCACATCCAAGGTAAAGGGCAGAGGCCAAAAACTACCCCACGTTCAAGGTCAGGAGCAGCAGCTGCACTTTGCTGGAACAGCTGTGAAGAGATACCCCATGTCCAAGGTAAGACAAACCCAAGTAAGACGGTAGGTGCTGAGAGAAGGCATCAGAGGGCAGACAGATTGAAACCACAATCACAGACAACTAGCCAATCTGATCACATGGACCACAGCTCATATAACTCAACGAAACTAAGCCATGATGTGTGGGGCCACCCAAGACAGACTGGTCATGGTGGAGAGGTCTGACAGAATGTGGCCCACTGGAGAAGGGAATGGCAAACCACTTCAGTATTCTTGCCTTGAGAACCTCATGAACAGTACGAAAAGGCAAAATGATAGGATACTGAAAGAGGAACTTCCCAGGTAGCAGGCATCCAATCTGCTACTGGAGGTCAGTGGAGAAATAACTCCAGAAATAATGAAGGCATGGAGCCAAAGCAAAAACAATACCCAGTTGTGGATGTGACTGGTGATAGAAGCAAGGTCCGATGCTGTAAAGAGCAATATTGTATCAGAACCTGGAATGTTAGGTCCCTGAATCAAGGCAAATTGGAAGTGGTCAAACAGGAGATGGCAAGAGTGAATGTCGACATTCTAGGAATCAGCAAACTAAGATGGACTGGAATGGGTGAATTTAACTCAGATGACCATTATATCTACTACTGCGGGCAGGAATCCCTCAGAAGAAATGGAGTAGCCATCATGGTCAACAAAAGAGTCCGAAATGCAGTACTTGGATGCAATCTCAAAAACGACAGAATGATCTCTGTTCGCTTCCAAGGCAAACCATTCAATATCACAGTTATCCAAGTCTATGCCCCAACCAGTAATGCTGAAGAAGCTGAAGTTGAATGGTTTTATGAAGACTTACAAGACCTTTTAGAACTAACACCCAAAAAAGATGTCCTTTTCATTCTAGGGGACTGGAATGCTAAAGTAGGAAGTCAAGAAACACCTGGAGTAACAGGCAAATTTGGCCTTGGAATGCGGAATGAAGCATGGCAAAGACTAATAGAGTTTTGCCAAGAAAATGCACTGGTCATAGCAAACACCCTCTTCCAACAACACAAGAGAAGACTCTACACATGGACATCACCAGATGGTCAACACCNTTCCAAGGCAAACCATTCAATATCACAGTTATCCAAGTCTATGCCCCAACCAGTAATGCTGAAGAAGCTGAAGTTGAATGGTTTTATGAAGACTTACAAGACCTTTTAGAACTAACACCCAAAAAAGATGTCCTTTTCATTCTAGGGGACTGGAATGCTAAAGTAGGAAGTCAAGAAACACCTGGAGTAACAGGCAAATTTGGCCTTGGAATGCGGAATGAAGCAGGGCAAAGACTAATAGAGTTTTGCCAAGAAAATGCACTGGTCATAGCAAACACCCTCTTCCAACAACACAAGAGAAGACTCTACACATGGACATCACCAGATGGTCAACACCGAAATCAGATTGATTATATTCTTTGCAGCTAAAGATGGAGAAGCTCCATACAGTCAACAAAAACAAGACCAGGAGCTGACTGTGGCTCAGATAATGAACTCCTTATTGCCAAATTCAGACTTAAATTGAAGAAAGTGGGGAAAACCAGTAGACCATTCAAGTATAACCTAAATCAAATTCCTTATGATTATACAATGGAAGTGGGAAATAGATTTAAGGGACTAGATCTGATAGACAGAGTGCCTGATGAGCTATAGATGGAGATTCGTGACATTGTACAGGAGATGGGGATCAAGACCATCCCCAAGAAAAAGAAATGCTAAAAAGCAAAATGACTGTCTGAGGAGGCCTTACAAATAGCTGTGAAAAGAGGAAAAGTGAAAAGCAAAGGAGAAAAGGAAAGATACACCCATTTGAATGCAGAATTCTAAAAAATAGCAAGGAGAGATAACAAAGCTTTCCTCAGTGATCAATGCAAAGAAATAGAGGAAAACAATGGAATGGGAAAGACTAGGGATCTTTTCAAGAAAATTAGAGATACCAAGGGAACATTTCATGCAAAGGTGGGCTCAATAAAGGACAGAAATGGTATGGACCTAACAGAAGCACAAGATCTTAAGAAGAGATGGCAAGAATACACAGAAGAACTGTACAAAAAAAAAAATATCTTCACAACCCAGATAAGCAACCTAGATAGCATATTAAATAACAGAGACATTACTTTGTCAACAAGGGTCCATCTAGTCAAGGCTATGGTTTTTCTAGTAGTCATATAAGGATGTGTCTTAAGAAGAGATGGCAAGAATACACAGAAGAACTGTACAAAAAAAAAAAATATCTTCACAACCCAGATAAGCAACCTAGATAGCATATTAAATAACAGAGACATTACTTTGTCAACAAGGGTCCATCTAGTCAAGGCTATGGTTTTTCTAGTAGTCATATAAGGATGTGAGAATTGGACTATAAAGAAAGCTAAGCACCAAAGATATGATGCTTTTGAACTGTGGTGTTGGGGAAGACTCTTGAGAGTCCCTTTTACTGCAAGGAGATCCAACCAGTCCATCTTAAAAATATTCGTCCTGGGTGTTTATTGGAATGATTGATGTTGAAGCTGAACCTCCAATACTTTGGACACCTGATGCAAAGAGCTGAGTCATATAAAAAGACCCTGATGCCTGGAAAGATTGATGGTGGGAAGAGAAGGGGATGACAAAGGATGAGATGGTAGGATGGCATCACCAACTCAATGGACATGGGTTTGGGTGGACTCCAGGAATTGGTGATGGACAGGGAGACCTAGCTTACTGCAATTCATGGGGTCACAAAGAGTAGGTCATAACTGAGTGACTGAACTGAACTGAAGATTCCATTGTGTATATGTACCACAGCTTTCTTATCCACTCATCTACTGATGGACATCTCGGTTGCTTCCATGACCTGGCTATTGTAAACAGTGCTGTGATGAACACTGGGGCACATGTGTCTCTTGCAATTCTGGTTTCCTCGGTGTGTATGCCCAGAAGTGGGATTGCTGGGTCGTATGACAGTTCGATTTCCACTTTTAAGGAATCTCCACAGGTCTCCATAGTGGCTATACTGGTTTGCATTCCCACCAACAGTGTAAGAGGGTTCCTATTTCTCTGCACCCTCTCCAGCATTTATTGCTTGTAGACTTTTGGATAGCAACCATTCTTACTGATGTGAAATGGTACCTCACTGTGGTTTTGATTTGCATTTCTCTCATAATGAGAGATGTTGAGCATCTTTTCATGTGTTTGTTAGCCATCTGTATGTCTTCTTTGGAGAAATGTCTGTTTAGTTATTCGGCCCATTTTTTGATTGGGTCGTTTATTTTTCTGGAATTTAGCTGCAGTAGCTGCTTATATATTTTTGAGATTAATTCTTTGTCAGTTGCTTCATTTGCTATTTGTTGTCCCATTCTGAATGCTGTCTTATCACAGCAATGCTTTTTGATGAATGAGTTAAACTAAAATTTTTTCCAAACTATATATTTGTAATGCTGTTTATGAACCAGAGATAGTTATCATTATTTGCTATAGAAAGTCATAGTCTGGGTTCATGTCATGTAAAAAAAAAAAAAAAAGACAAACAAAAGTATAGATGAATAACCCAGTTTGTACAGACAGTCATTAAATTAACTCTGTTAAGTTGTATTTGTTTCTTAAATACAATTTTGGAGAATATCAGTTATGGATAATTTAGAAACATTAGAGTGAGCTAATTATGCAAACTTTCATGGTCATTTTCAACTTGCATATGTTAATATTAAATGCAATTTGATTTCTACACATTTATTATAATTTTATATGATTTATCAGTGATGATTATCCCAGCAAGTAAAAATAAAAAATTTAAAGAAAATGAAATATACATATTTAGTATTCAAAGTCCGTATTAAATCTAGTCTCCCTTTTGAGACTATATAATAAAGGTAAAATGCCACAGTAAAAGCTTGGGGAACTAAATCAGATTAGGGTAGTCTATTTAAAGGATAAATGAGCTCATTTTATAAGAATCTGATTAAATATCATAGTGGAAAGAAATGTTTCTTCCTTCCCATTGATGTCAATTGTCAGATTAGTTCTAGATTTTAAACTTAAATTTGTTCTTGCTGGTTTTGAAATTTTGTTTAAAGTTGAGAGTCTTTATCTTTTGTTGACCTATGCTGTCATGGATGAGATGCTTTTGATTTCACTTCCAGCTTATATAATGGAGCTTTTCTTTTTAGAACCTGGTAATTTTAAGATTAGAATTCTTTGTTCGAAAGGAACCAACCATTGGTTGACCTCAACCCTTTTCATTTTTGATCTCAGGTTCGTCTAAACCCCATGATAGCACCAAGGTCCAAAGTTTTTAAAGATACAAATTTCTTTTATTCTCTATTCTCCTTTAGAGAAAATAACATCAACTAAAAACTCCTTCTATCTGAAATTCTTCCTCTTTGTGTTTGAGAAAAGTTAAAATGGCTCTTAAATCTCTTTATGCAAAGGTGTTATTTCAGTGTCTTGACCCTCGAGTCTTCAGCTTCAGTTAGAGCAAGTGCTTTATTGTTAAAAGATGATTCATTCTTCAATACTAATTAATGTGGAAATTTAGTTAAAATATGTGAATTATTTTGTAATTAGAGGTAAAACTTCTAAAACAAAATTTCATGATGGTCTGTAATTTCTGGAAATGGATAAGAGCAAATCATGTTACAAATACAGGGTTTAAGCTTTTAAAAATAGTATTGTAAATATTTTTAAAAATATCAAAGAACTTGCTAAATAGGAAAACAGGAATGAATCAGTGCATCAGTAACTCACAGGCCTGAAGCCCAAAATTCACCTGAAATTCTGTCTATTGGAACAAAAGGAAGTATAAGAGAAAAAATTAATAGATATAGAACATTGATTCACAAGTTCCAAGATCACTATAAATGCCATTCTTTGAATACAAACAGAATAGAATAAATGAAGTAAAGAATAATAAAATAATACATACATTAATTCCTTTATTAAAAAAATTAATACCATATCCCAGGTACTGTTCCAGACTCAGGGAAACACTGATAATAGTATTAAATAATCAGACAAAAATATCTGCATTACATTCTTACATTCTTCTTAGTGTTTACATTCTTCTTGGAAAGACCTACACTAAGCAGGATAAATAAATAAAGCATATTAGAGTATGAAATGGGACAAGAAGAAAAAAAAATAAGTGAAGACTAAGAATTTGAGATAGTGAGGTAATTTTTTTGTTTTGGATATGATAGTCAAGAAGTTCTCACTTACCCAGAGATACATGGGCATTGATGTAATGTGAGGACATGAACCATGCTGCAGTCTGTAGGAAGGGCATCCCAGATAGAGGTAATTATAAGTATGAAGACCCCTGAGTCAAGAGCTTATGAAATATGTTCAAAGAACAGAAAGGAGTTTCACTCTGGAGAGAACTTGGGAAGAGGAGTAGGAGCTAAGGACTTCCCTGATAGCTCAGATGATTAAGAATCCGCCTGTAATGCAGGAGATGCGGGTTAGATTATTAGGCTAAGAAGATCCCCTTAATGAAATGGAATGGCAACCCACTCCAGTTTTCTGGCCTGGGAAATCCCATGGACAGAGGGGCCTGGCAGGCTACAGTCCATGAGGTCACAAAGAGTCAGATATGACTGAGTGGCTAAGTGCACACACACACACACACACTCACACGTATGTAGGAGGTAATGTCAGGAGAAAGGAAGGACAGCTTGTGTAGTTTTGGTTGTCACAGTAAGAACTTTGACTTAATATGGAAAGCCATTGTAGGTTTTTGAGAAGAGGTGTGACAGTATCTGAAAGGTGATAACAAGATTATAGATCATAGCTCAACATAATGAAACCTATTTATGGCAAATCCACAGCCAACATAGCACTCAACAGTGAAAAGCTGAAAGCCTTCCCACTAAAATCTGGAACAAGACAAGGATTCGTAGTCTTACCACTTCTATTCAATATAGTTTTGGAAGTCCTAGTCACAGCAATCAGGCAAGAAAAAGAAATAAAACATATATATGTTGGAATGGAAGAAGTAAAATTGTCATTACATGCAGATGACATGATACTATATATGGGATCAGAGACAACTCTTTAATTTTTTTTTTTAATAATGAGAAAGAGATGTAGCCTGGTAGCTAGAGGGGAAATGGGTCAGAGATGTCTTGTGTGTGTAATGGGAGAAGTAACAATTTGTGTACCAATGAAAATTATTCCATAAAGAAGAAAAAATTCATAATAAAAATGGGAGGATGTCCAGAGCAATGTTCTTCAATGGTGGAATGAAGATAAGGGCTTATTCACAGGGAGAGACATAGGCTAGGAGGATGTGTAGTCTATTCATAGAAATAGAAGGGAAGTAGAATATATGGGTAGAAATACCAGTAGGTAAATAAATGTGGTGTTGATAATACATTGAAGGTCTCATCTGATTATTTTCTCAAAGGAATAGTTTTCTCAAAACAATAGGAAGCAAAGTCATCATCTGAGCATGAAGATGGGAGAACAGGCACTAAAGGTTTAAGATCAGAGCAAATATATTAATAGAAGAGTCAGCTAGAAGTGTTGGGAGTGAATGCACTAAGGGAAATGTGGCATGCTACCCATTCAGCATTAAGGGCTTTTGGGAGGTGGATAGTCATGAATTAAATGTGAGACCATTCAGTGTGACTGTGTGTTTTCTATGGCCATGTCCAGCTGCAGGGGTTGCAAGTGTAATAAGTAGCTGGAATATTTGATCTCATCAAAGTTTTAATCTCACCAGCTGAGTAAAATGAAGTGAGAAAGCGAGATACTGGAGGTAAAGGGGAGACATAGAATACACATAAGATTCATTATAATAATTGACTTTGGAATTTAAGTTGCATCATGAAGGAAGGTGAGATATCAAGGGGGTGATGGCCAGTGAAAAGGTTTGTGCTTCTTACTTCAATGGAATGATTGTTGGAGTCAAGTTAGCAGAGGAAGTTAGGTGGAAAGATAAGAATTGGTGGCTAAATATTGGAATGTTTGAAATGAAAATTATGGAGTAATTTATTTTAATTCTAAGATCAAACTTATGACTATGGGATTAAAGTGATTGGATAGGATGGAGGAACAGATTCTGGGAGAGAAGAATGTCTGGGAACTGAGAAACTGATTTATTGGAATAATCTTCTAGGTGAAATTTTAAATCTCCAAGAATTATGACAATTAGTATTTGAAGGTGGCAGTCAGGCAGGAGCTAAGAAATGAGAGTCCATGAATGAACTGGAGATCTGCAGACCACTAAAATAAGAGTGCAAGCAGGCGTTTTTATGGGGATAAAAAGAGTATTATCTCAAAGAGCCTAGATAATGGTAATGAGGAAGGGGTGCCACTGTCCCAACCCCAAGCTCTGTGAAGTGAGGATTATAGGAGCAAAACCGTGTGTGTACTCTGGTTTTGTTTATTTCTGAAATAATAAAATTTTTTATTTATTTGTAGTTGAGTAGCTGAAATAGGGGGCTTCCCTGGTGTCTCAGATAGTAAAGAATCTGCTTGCAATGTGGGAAACCTGGGCTCAATCCCTGGGTTGGGAAGATCCCCTGGAGAAGGGAATGGCAACCCACTCGATTATTCTTGCCTGGAGAATTCCATGGACAGAGGATCCTGTGGTACTACAGTCTATGGTGTTGCAAAGAGTCACACACAACTGAGCAACCAAGCACAACAGCTGAAATAATTCATAATCTGCAATAAAAGGACATTAAAAACACTCAGACTAAAAACAGAACCTGTCCCCCAAAATTAGACATGATATTTTCCTCATATAAGACCAATTCATATACATGTGTAGAAATATGATTTATTGGGGGAGTTTTCAGGTTTATTGATGAGTCAACTAAATGCTTGTAGGGAATCTGCCTAGGAGAAGAAGGCTTTGCTTTTCTTTAGTTACAGTGGCTTCTACCAAAACTGTTTGGCTAGCTTTGCACTCCTGTGACAAGGTTCTCCTGAGGGTGTAAGCTAATGAAGCCTTTTAGAAAAATTTACCTGTGAGAACTTGACTGTGTCATTTAAGTTTGAGAATATCTTAACTGCAGTGCTTCCCCGAGTTGCAATTCTTGTATAAACCTCAGACTGGCTGCTCAAAACTCAACCCTGCATACAGCTGAAGCTCTACTGTTTCTAGGGTTTTTTTTTTCTCCCTAGTTTTGAAATATTTCCACACTATTAAACATAGAATATTTGTGGACCTTTATGGTAGCTCTCTATGATTGTGAGAGTTTTTTTGCTATTATTACTTTATTGAGTAGAATCTTATTTTATTTCCCATTACTCTTTTTTAAACTTTTTAAAACATATTTTTATTGAGTTTTTATTAAAATGTAATTGACATACTGGGGACTTCCTTAGTGGTCCAGTGGTTAAGACTACATGCTGCTGACTCAAGGAGTGCACGATCGATCCCTTTTCAGGGAACTAAGATCCTGCATGCTGCAGGGCACAGCCAAAAAGATTAAAAGAAAACAAAAGATTAAAATGTCTGTATATATATATAATCAATTTACCACAAAATCTGTTAACTGACATATAGCACTGTGTAAGTTTATAAGGCATATAACATAATGACTTGACACATATATTATGAAGTGATTATCACAATAAATTTAGTGAATATTTGCCATCTCACATAAATTCAAAATTAAAGGAATAGAAAAAAATGTTTTCCTTGTGATGAGAACTCAGGATTTGCTGTTTTAACAACTTTTCATTTATGACATGAAACAGTGTTAATTGTGTTAATTATGGTGTACATTACATCCATAGTACTTATTTTATCTTGTAGCTGGAAGTTTGTACCTTTTGACCACCTTCATCCAACTCGCCCTCCCTTCAAATTCCACCTCTGGTTACCACAAATCTGATCTTTATGAACCTGTATGCTTTTGAACTATAATTGACTACTATGTTGTGTAGAAGGCACTATGTTAGTTCCTGCTACATGACATAATGATTTGATATTTCTATGCATTTCAAGATAATCACTATGATAAGTCTAGTTGTGATGTCACCACACAAAGATAGTCCATAGTTTTTATGGTGTTCTCCACACTGTATATTTCATGCCCTCAAGTCATTTATTCAGCTGGAAGTTTGTACCTTTTAATCTCCCTTAGCTATTTCTTTCCTTTTCTTACCCTTCCATTCTGGAAACCACCTGTTTGTTCTTTGTATCTAACTCTGTTTCTGTTTTGTTATGTTTATTTATTTTTAAAATTCTACATATGAATGAAATCATACAGTATTTATTGTTTCCCTTAGCATAATACCCTCCAAGTCCATCCATATTGTTGCAAATTCATTCTTTCTTATAGTTAAGATATATTGCATTTTGTGTGTGTGTGTGTGTACACACCACATCTTCTTTATTCATCCATCTATTGGTGGGCACAGAAATTGCTACCATATTTTGGCTACTGTAAATTATCCTGCAATGAACTTAGAAGTACATATATCTTTTCAAATTAGTGTTTTCATTTTCTTTAGATAGATACTAGAGGTAGAATGCTGGATCATATGGTAGTTCTATTTTTAATTTTTTGAGGAAATTCCACACTGTTTTCTACAATAGTTCTACCCATTTACATTATCACCAAAAGTGCACTGTGGTTCTCTTTTTTCCATATTTTTGCCAATGCTTGCTATTTATTGTTGTTGTTTATAACAGTCATTTTGACAGGTGAGAGCTGATATCTCACTGTTTTAATTTGCATTCCCTGATGATTAGTGATAAGCATCTTTTCCTGTGCCTCTTGACCATCTGTGTGTCTTCTACAGAAAAATATTCAGATTATTTGCCATTTTTTAATTGGGTTGTTTGGGTTTTTGATGGTAAATTGAGTTCTATGTATATTTTGGATATTAACCAACCCCTTATTGAATATATAATTTATAAATATCTTCTCCCATTCAGTAGGTGGCCTTTTCGCTTTATTGGCAGTTTCCCTTACTGTGCAAAAGCTTTTTAGTTTGATGTTGAGTCATTTGTTTATTTTTGCTTTTGTTTTCCTTGCTTGAGGAGACATAGCCAAAAAAATATTACACCAACATCAAAGAGTGTACTTCCTATGTATTCTTCTAGAAGTTTTATGGTTTTAGATCTTAAATTTAAGTCTTTAATGTATTTTGAATTTATTTTTGTGCATGGTGTGAGAGAGTAGTCCATTCTGATTCTTTTACATGTAGCTGTCCAGTTTTCCCAACACCATTTATTTAAGTGACTGTGTTTTCTCTATTATATAATCTTGCATCTTTTGTCATAGATTAATTGAACATAAGTGTGTGGGCTTATTTCTAGGCTCTCTATTCCTCGCCACTGATCGATGTGCCTGATTTTGTGCCAGCTCCATACTCTTTTGATTACTACAGCCTTATAGTATGGTTTTAAATCAGGTAGTGTGATACCTCTAGCTCTGTCCTTCTTTCTCAAAACTGTTTTGGGGTATTTTAGGTTTCTACAAAAAATTTAAAAATTATTTATTCTAGTTATGTGAAAAATGCCATTAATATTTTGATAGAGATTACACTGAATTTGTAGATTGCCTTTGGTAGTATTGTCACTTTAACATTATTTTAATCCATTAACATGATATGTCTTTCCATCTCTTTCTGTTATCTTCAATTTTTTTTCATCAGTGTCATAGCTTTCCAAGTATGAGTCTTTTACCTCCTTAGTTGGATTTTTTCCTAGGTTTATTATTCTTTTTGATGAGATTGTAAATGTGATTGCTTTTCCCATTTTCTCTAATAGTTCACTATTAAGTGTCTAGAAATGAGAAAGATTGTGTATAGAAATGAGACAGACTTCTGTATACTAATTTTATATATTCAGTTTAAACAAATTCATTGATGAGTTCTATTAGGTTTTTAGTAGTGTTTTTAGGATTTTCTACATATGATATCATGCCATTTGCAAACAGTGACAGTTTTATCTATTCCTTTCCAATTTGGATTCCTTTTATTTCTTTCTCTTGTCTTATTGCTGTGGCTACAACTTTCAATTGTATGTTGAATACAAGTGGTAAGAGTGAGAATCCTTGTCTTGTTTTTTACTTTAGAGGAAATGATTTCAGCATTTCAGTGTTGAATGTGATGCTAGCTGTGGACTTCATTTGTTATTTGTTTAGTTGCTCAGTCATGTCCAACTTTTTCATGACCCCATGAACTTTAGCCCATGAGGCTCCTCTGTCCATGGAATTTTCCAAGCGAGAATACTGGAGTGAGTTGCTATTTCCTACTCCAGGATATCTTCCCCACATGGGGATCGGACCTGAATCTCCTGCATTGGCAGTCGGATTCTTTACTGCTTTGTGTTGATGCATGTTCCCTCTATATTTGCTTTGATGAGAGTTTTTTGTCATAAATAGATGTTGAATTTTGTCTACCATTTCATCCTTGGGATAAATCCCACTTGAGTATGGTGTATGATCCCTTTAATGTATTGTTGAATTTGGTTTGCTAATGTTTTATTGAGGGATTTTGCATCTATGTTCATCACTGATATTGATTTGTAATTTGTATGTGTGTGTGTGTGTGATATCTTTGTCTGATTTTGGTATCAGGGTGATGTTTACCTCAAAGAATGAGTTTGGAAGCATTCCTTCCTCTGCAATTTTTCAAAATTATTTGAGAAGTATAGGTGTTAACTCTTCCCTAAATGTTTGGTAGAATTCAGCTGTGAAGCCACCTGGTCCTGGACTTTTGTTAGTTGGGGATCACTTTATTACTAAGTCAGTTTGATTACTGATATTAAACAGCTCATATTTTCTATTTCTTCTTGGTTATTTCCCCCTTACTCTTTTATCACT
Organism: Oreotragus oreotragus; assembly: GCA_006410675.1. Lineage (NCBI taxonomy): Eukaryota > Metazoa > Chordata > Mammalia > Artiodactyla > Bovidae > Oreotragus > Oreotragus oreotragus. Next base: position 86,883 of record SJYX01009045.1, read on the forward strand.
GTAAAATGGGGAATACAAAATGTAGTGCAGAGAATCAAGGAAGAACAACTCATGACCAATCAATGGAAGTCACTTGTCATACTTTTTCCGTCTGATTAGGTCTTCAAAGATTTTTCCTGAACTTCCAAAGAGACTTCCCTAGGTAAAGTTTATTTCTCTGTAAAGTTTACTTAGGCACTTAGTAATAGCTAATCACATTATCTAGGTGAATCAGAAGAACATCAGCCATAATAGCTGAAACCATTCTTTTTAAAAAGATATTAGTATATCTATCTGTGAGGATATACATGAATTAAAAAATCATGGAGTTTGATACACACACACACCAATGTATATATCATCTAGCTGATTCAGTGGAGAAGGCAATGGCACCCTACTCCAGTATTCTTGCCTGGAAAATCCCATGGATGGAGGAGCCTGGTAGGCTGCAGTCCATGGGGTCGCTAAGAGTCAGACACGACTGAGTGACTTCACTTTCCACTTTCACTTTCCACTTTCATGCATTGGAGAAGGAAATGGCAACCCACTCTAGTGTTCTTGCCTGGAGAATCCCAGGGACGGGGGAGCCTGGTGGGCTGCCATCTATGGGGTGGCACACAGTTAGACATGACTGAAGCGACTTAGCAGCAGCAGCAGCAGCTAATTCAGATGGTCTTTCTAAAGAGTCTACACCACAGATTGATAAGGAAGTAAGAGAAAAAATTAGTATAGAAGGATCCTGCAATGATACTACAACAGCCTTTATACAAGAGAAGAGCAATGCAGTTTGAAACATCCTTTGAAACAAAACAATAGATGATAAACTTGTATGACTATAACTAAGCTTTTGAAATTTCTTTTATGCTCACCTGCCTTTATGATAAAGTGAACTGAAAAGCAGAGATGCAAAAGAATTATACTTTTTGTGTATGACTTTTCAATTCTTTTAGTCATCTTAAATAAGAAGATCCTAGGTACGGCTGAAATCAGTAGAGATTTTTAGAAAGGTGGTTGTTTCTCAAGTTATGTCTCTCTGCCTCATGATAACTTTCTATGATTAAAACCTGAATAGAATGCTAGAATGAAAAATCAAGGTGCCTTTTGACTCTATGATCATCTTCACCCTTCTCAAAATGAGAAAAATAGGATACCCTAGAGGTCTACAAAAGATGATTAATCAAAGCTTTAAGCCTTGGCATTCATTCTCCCGATAAAAAGCCTTTTTACCCAAGAGAATTTGTCAAACATCAACTCAAATTTCTCTTCACTACTCCATCTGGAACATTGTTTCACCTGTGAATTTTTAAAAGTTGATAGCTGTTAACATCTCAAAATATGATCACTAATTTTTTCCCCAAGCTCTCTTTTGCACAGTCTTCTAGAAGTGATGTGAAAGTGTTAGTTGCCCATTCGTGTCCTACTCTTTGTGATCCCATGGACTGAAGCCCACCAGGCTCCTCTGTCCATTGAATTCTCCAGGCAAGAATGCTAGAGTGGGTTGCCATTTCCTACTCCAGGATGTCTTCCTGACTGAGGGATTGAACCCAGGTTTCCTGCCTGGTAAGCAGATTCCTTACTGTCTGAATCACCAGGGAAATGCTTGAAGCTATTAATATTTCACTTCCTCATCCGTTTTCACTTTGAGAATTACCAAAATCTCAGTCTTCAGAGGCTATTGACTACAAAGGAAGATACCTTTGTTCCTTCAAAGACTGATTCAAATTGTTACAACTTTGATAAAGACTGGTAAATGACCTACATCTATTCAGAAATATTTACCAGCAATAACATACTCATAGTATCATCTGTTTCCAAAGATCTATATATCTGACATATAAATTCTTTCATCTTAATATCCTTAGACTTTTAAACAATCTAATCACTTGACAAAGTAATATGGCAGACTGATAAGTTGATGTCTATAATGTTAAATGGGTAATTTCTAACTTATCTAGTATTTACAATAATAACAGTTCATTTTCATTTAGACTCTACTCATTGATAAAATAGACATGACAGATCTTAACTTACATATGGATATCTGTGTGTAAAGATGGATTCATATTTAGCCCAGTTATCTGTCCACATGAAAGTGTTTTAGTTTTCTTTACCTAATATTTTGGGTGTTGAGAGCAGGAGGAGAAGGGGATGACAGAGGAAGAGATGGTTGGATGGCATCACAGACTCAATGGACATGAGTTTGAGCAAATTCAGGGAGATAGTAAAGGACAGGAAAGCCAGGTCTGCAGCAATCCATGGGGTTGCTTAGAGCCGGACAAGACTCAGTGACTCAACTACAAGAGCAACTGATGAGAAGCATGATGCTAAGCAATATTCAGTCACAATCTTCTCCTATAATCATTGTGCTACTGTATTAGCTATGAGATATAAGAGCAGCTGCGGCTCAGAGAAATTAAATATCTTATGGAAGATCACACAATTCACTGGAAAATCTCAAATAGGAAACGAGTCCCGAATTTGTCTTGTTTAAATCCATGCTTCTTGCACTACATCTTCCTCTCACCTACTTGATAATTCCTTGGTGGCTCAGTTGGTAAAGAATCTGCCTGCAATTCAGGAGACCTGGGTTTGATCTCTGAGTTGGAAAGATCCCTTGGAGAAAGGAATGGCTACCCACTCCAGTTTTCTGGCCTGGAGAATCCCAAGGACTGTATAGTCCATTGGTTTGCCCAGAGTTGGATACAACTGAGTGACTTTCACTTTCAGATTTCTGGGACCAAGGATGATACTGCTAAAATTCCAAGTATAAGACACATGAACTGGAAAAATGACTCAATTGAAGGCCATGCTTCTACAAACACCCATCAAAGAAAGAGGATACATTTATTAAATTTAGTCTATGTGAAGTAGCAGTGAATTCAGTAGAGTTGCTAGATAAAATACACCCAGTTAAATCTGAATTTCAGATAAATAAGTAATTTTTTTTTTAGTATAACTGTGGCCTGTGCAATATTTAGGAAATGCTTGTATTTTTAAACATTATCCATTGTTTATATGAAATAAAATTTTAACTGTATATCCTGTATTTTTAATTGCTAAATATTGTAATCCTATGAATAAAGCAGTTGTAGTTAGAGCTTCCAATTTCAGTGAACCATTTATTTCTGTTTTTCTTGAACCTTTTAGAAAAAAAGCCTTGATATAGTGCATGGTGATTGGATAATAGCATCAATACTGTGCTCTGAAGTAGGGAAAGGGTTTTGTTTGGGGTGGAGGACAATAAATTTAATGATATACTGAAATTTGTTCCATGCTGAATTATTTGAAAATTTCCTACAAACAGTTTCTGGAATTGATATCTTGTATATTATGGCACATACAAGATAGCACTCATTGCATCTGAGATTTAGAATAAAATTGACTAATGACCCTGAACTGTTGGAAAAAGAAAATAACCTTTTATAGGCCATGTCTTTTTTTGCTCCATAATTATGCAGCATGGTAGAAAAAAGCACTGATGTTGAGTTAGATGGAATAGCCATTGCAGTCAACAAAAGAGTCCGAAATGCAGTACTTGTATGCAGTCTAAAAAATGACAGAAAGATCTCTGTTTCCAAGGCAAACAATTCAATATCACAGTAATTCAAATATATGGCCTAACCTATAATGCTGAAGAAGCTGAAGTTGAAGACCTACAAGACCTTCTAGAATGAACACCCAAAAAAGATGTCCTTTTCATTATATGGGATTGGAATGCAAAAGTAGGAAGTCAAGAAACACCTCGAGTAACAGGCAAATTTGACCTTGGAATACAGGATGAAGCAGGGCAAAGGTTAATAGAGTTCTGCCAAGAGAATGCACTGGTCATAGCAAACACCCTCTTCCAGCAACACAAGAGAAAACTCTACACATGGACATCACCAGATGGTCAATACCAGAATCAGATTGATTACATTCTTTGCAGCCAAAGATGGAGAAGCTCTATAGAGTCAGCATAAACAAGACTGGGAGCTGACTGTGGCTCACATCATGAAATCCTTATTGCCATATTCAGACTTGAACAAAGTAGGGAAAACTGCTCCATTCAGGTATGACCTAAATCAAATCCCTTATGACTATACAGTGGAAGTGAGAAATAGATTCAAGGGATTAGATCTGATAGACAGAGTGCCTGAAGACCTATGGACGGAGGTTCGTGACATTGTACAGGAGGCAGTGATCAAGACTATTCCCATGAAAAAGAAACACAAATAGACAAAAACAGCTATGAAAACAGGAGAAGTGAAAGGCAAAAGAGAAAAGGAAAGATACACACATCTGAATGCACAGTTCCAATCTAGTGTTCTTGCCTGGAGAATCCCAGGGACGGGGGAGCCTGGTGGGCTGCCATCTATGGGGTGGCACACAGTTAGACATGACTGAAGCGACTTAGCAGCAGCAGCAGCAGCTAATTCAGATGGTCTTTCTAAAGAGTCTACACCACAGATTGATAAGGAAGTAAGAGAAAAAATTAGTATAGAAGGATCCTGCAATGATACTACAACAGCCTTTATACAAGAGAAGAGCAATGCAGTTTGAAACATCCTTTGAAACAAAACAATAGATGATAAACTTGTATGACTATAACTAAGCTTTTGAAATTTCTTTTATGCTCACCTGCCTTTATGATAAAGTGAACTGAAAAGCAGAGATGCAAAAGAATTATACTTTTTGTGTATGACTTTTCAATTCTTTTAGTCATCTTAAATAAGAAGATCCTAGGTACGGCTGAAATCAGTAGAGATTTTTAGAAAGGTGGTTGTTTCTCAAGTTATGTCTCTCTGCCTCATGATAACTTTCTATGATTAAAACCTGAATAGAATGCTAGAATGAAAAATCAAGGTGCCTTTTGACTCTATGATCATCTTCACCCTTCTCAAAATGAGAAAAATAGGATACCCTAGAGGTCTACAAAAGATGATTAATCAAAGCTTTAAGCCTTGGCATTCATTCTCCCGATAAAAAGCCTTTTTACCCAAGAGAATTTGTCAAACATCAACTCAAATTTCTCTTCACTACTCCATCTGGAACATTGTTTCACCTGTGAATTTTTAAAAGTTGATAGCTGTTAACATCTCAAAATATGATCACTAATTTTTTCCCCAAGCTCTCTTTTGCACAGTCTTCTAGAAGTGATGTGAAAGTGTTAGTTGCCCATTCGTGTCCTACTCTTTGTGATCCCATGGACTGAAGCCCACCAGGCTCCTCTGTCCATTGAATTCTCCAGGCAAGAATGCTAGAGTGGGTTGCCATTTCCTACTCCAGGATGTCTTCCTGACTGAGGGATTGAACCCAGGTTTCCTGCCTGGTAAGCAGATTCCTTACTGTCTGAATCACCAGGGAAATGCTTGAAGCTATTAATATTTCACTTCCTCATCCGTTTTCACTTTGAGAATTACCAAAATCTCAGTCTTCAGAGGCTATTGACTACAAAGGAAGATACCTTTGTTCCTTCAAAGACTGATTCAAATTGTTACAACTTTGATAAAGACTGGTAAATGACCTACATCTATTCAGAAATATTTACCAGCAATAACATACTCATAGTATCATCTGTTTCCAAAGATCTATATATCTGACATATAAATTCTTTCATCTTAATATCCTTAGACTTTTAAACAATCTAATCACTTGACAAAGTAATATGGCAGACTGATAAGTTGATGTCTATAATGTTAAATGGGTAATTTCTAACTTATCTAGTATTTACAATAATAACAGTTCATTTTCATTTAGACTCTACTCATTGATAAAATAGACATGACAGATCTTAACTTACATATGGATATCTGTGTGTAAAGATGGATTCATATTTAGCCCAGTTATCTGTCCACATGAAAGTGTTTTAGTTTTCTTTACCTAATATTTTGGGTGTTGAGAGCAGGAGGAGAAGGGGATGACAGAGGAAGAGATGGTTGGATGGCATCACAGACTCAATGGACATGAGTTTGAGCAAATTCAGGGAGATAGTAAAGGACAGGAAAGCCAGGTCTGCAGCAATCCATGGGGTTGCTTAGAGCCGGACAAGACTCAGTGACTCAACTACAAGAGCAACTGATGAGAAGCATGATGCTAAGCAATATTCAGTCACAATCTTCTCCTATAATCATTGTGCTACTGTATTAGCTATGAGATATAAGAGCAGCTGCGGCTCAGAGAAATTAAATATCTTATGGAAGATCACACAATTCACTGGAAAATCTCAAATAGGAAACGAGTCCCGAATTTGTCTTGTTTAAATCCATGCTTCTTGCACTACATCTTCCTCTCACCTACTTGATAATTCCTTGGTGGCTCAGTTGGTAAAGAATCTGCCTGCAATTCAGGAGACCTGGGTTTGATCTCTGAGTTGGAAAGATCCCTTGGAGAAAGGAATGGCTACCCACTCCAGTTTTCTGGCCTGGAGAATCCCAAGGACTGTATAGTCCATTGGTTTGCCCAGAGTTGGATACAACTGAGTGACTTTCACTTTCAGATTTCTGGGACCAAGGATGATACTGCTAAAATTCCAAGTATAAGACACATGAACTGGAAAAATGACTCAATTGAAGGCCATGCTTCTACAAACACCCATCAAAGAAAGAGGATACATTTATTAAATTTAGTCTATGTGAAGTAGCAGTGAATTCAGTAGAGTTGCTAGATAAAATACACCCAGTTAAATCTGAATTTCAGATAAATAAGTAATTTTTTTTTTAGTATAACTGTGGCCTGTGCAATATTTAGGAAATGCTTGTATTTTTAAACATTATCCATTGTTTATATGAAATAAAATTTTAACTGTATATCCTGTATTTTTAATTGCTAAATATTGTAATCCTATGAATAAAGCAGTTGTAGTTAGAGCTTCCAATTTCAGTGAACCATTTATTTCTGTTTTTCTTGAACCTTTTAGAAAAAAAGCCTTGATATAGTGCATGGTGATTGGATAATAGCATCAATACTGTGCTCTGAAGTAGGGAAAGGGTTTTGTTTGGGGTGGAGGACAATAAATTTAATGATATACTGAAATTTGTTCCATGCTGAATTATTTGAAAATTTCCTACAAACAGTTTCTGGAATTGATATCTTGTATATTATGGCACATACAAGATAGCACTCATTGCATCTGATTTTTAGAATAAAATTGACTAATGACCCTGAACTGTTGGAAAAAGAAAATAACCTTTTATAGGCCATGTCTTTTTTTGCTCCATAATTATGCAGCATGGTAGAAAAAAGCACTGATGTTGAGTTAGATGGAATAGCCATTGCAGTCAACAAAAGAGTCCGAAATGCAGTACTTGTATGCAGTCTAAAAAATGACAGAAAGATCTCTGTTTCCAAGGCAAACAATTCAATATCACAGTAATTCAAATATATGGCCTAACCTATAATGCTGAAGAAGCTGAAGTTGAAGACCTACAAGACCTTCTAGAATGAACACCCAAAAAAGATGTCCTTTTCATTATATGGGATTGGAATGCAAAAGTAGGAAGTCAAGAAACACCTCGAGTAACAGGCAAATTTGACCTTGGAATACAGGATGAAGCAGGGCAAAGGTTAATAGAGTTCTGCCAAGAGAATGCACTGGTCATAGCAAACACCCTCTTCCAGCAACACAAGAGAAAACTCTACACATGGACATCACCAGATGGTCAATACCAGAATCAGATTGATTACATTCTTTGCAGCCAAAGATGGAGAAGCTCTATAGAGTCAGCATAAACAAGACTGGGAGCTGACTGTGGCTCACATCATGAAATCCTTATTGCCATATTCAGACTTGAACAAAGTAGGGAAAACTGCTCCATTCAGGTATGACCTAAATCAAATCCCTTATGACTATACAGTGGAAGTGAGAAATAGATTCAAGGGATTAGATCTGATAGACAGAGTGCCTGAAGACCTATGGACGGAGGTTCGTGACATTGTACAGGAGGCAGTGATCAAGACTATTCCCATGAAAAAGAAACACAAATAGACAAAAACAGCTATGAAAACAGGAGAAGTGAAAGGCAAAAGAGAAAAGGAAAGATACACACATCTGAATGCACAGTTCCAAAGAATAACAAGGAGAGACAAGATAGCCTTCTTCAGTGATCAGTGCAAAGACAGAGGAAAACAATAGATTGGGAAAGACTAGAGATCTCGTCTAGAAAATTAGAGATATCAAGGGAACATTTCATGCAAAGATGGGCACAATAAAGGACAGAAATGGTATGGACCTAACAGAAGCAGAAGATGTTAAGAAGAGGTGGCAACAATACACAGAAGAACTATACAAAAAAGATACCCAGATGCCCACAATGGTGTGATCACTCACCTAGCCAGACATCCTGGAATGTGAAGTCAAATGTGCCTTAGGAAGCATCATTACAAACAAAGCTAGTAGAGGTGATGGAATTCCAGTTGAGCTATTTCAAATCCTAAAAGATGATGCTGTGAAAGTGCTGCACTCAATATTTTAGCAAATTTGGAAAACTCAACCACGGCAGTGAATTTGGAAAAATCAACCATGGCCACAGGACTGGAAAAGGTCTCTTTTCATTCCAATCCCAAACAAAGGCAATGTCAAAGAATGTACAAACTACCACACAATTACACTCAGTTCAGTTCAGTTGCTCAGTCATGTCCAACTCTTTTGACCCCATGAACTGCAGCACGCCAGGCCTCCCTGTCCATCACCAACTCCTGGAGTTCACCCAAACTCATGTCCATTGAGTTGATGATGCCATCCAGCTATCTCATCCTCTGTCGTCCCCTTCTCTTCCTGCCCTCAATCCCTCCCAGCATCAGAGTCTTTTCCAGTGAGTCAACTCTTCACATGAGGTGGCCAAAGTATTGGAGTTTCAGCTTCAGCATCAGTCCTTCCAAAGAACACCCAGGACTGATCTCCTTTAGAATGGACTGGTTGGATTTCCTTGCTGTTCAAGGGACTTGCAAAAGTCTTCTCCAACACCACAGTTCAAAAGCATAAATTCTTTGGCACTCAGATTTCTTCACAGTCCAACTTTCACATCCATACATGACCACTGGAAAAACCATAGCCTTGACTAGATGGACCTTTGTTGGCAAAGTAATGTCTCTGCTTTTTAATGTGTTGTCTAGGTTGGTCATAACTTTCCTTCCAAGAGGTAAGCATCTTTTAATTTAATGGCTGCAATCACCATATGCAGTGATTTTGGAGCCCCCCAAAATAAAGTCAGTCAATGTTTCCACTGTTTCTCTATCTGTTTGCCATGAAGTGATGGGACTGGATGCCATGATTGAGAGGGTAACAGGCAGGAAGGCCGGGGGGTCTCCAAACGGAGGAAATAGCCTACAAGTGTCAGACATTTTAATCTCTCTTAAGCAGTTCAGTTCAGTTCAGTCACTCAGTCATGTCCAACTCTTTGCGACCTCATGAATAACAGCACGCCAGGCCTCCCTGTTCATCACCAACTCCTGGAGTTCACTCAGACTCATGTCCATCCAGTCCATGATGCCATCCAGCCATCTCATCCTCGGTCGTCCCCTTCTCCTCCCGTCCCCAATCCCTCCCAGCATCAGAGTCTTTTCCAATGAGTCAACTCTTCGCATGAGGTGGCCAAAGTACTGGACTTTCAGCTTTAGCATCATTCCTTCCAAAGAAATCCCAGGGTTGATCTCCTTCAGAGTGGACTGGTTGGATCTCCTTGCAGTCCAAGGGACTCTCAAGAGTCTTCTCCAACACCACAGTTCAAAAGCATCGATCCTTCGGCGCTCAGCCTTCTTCACAGTCCAACTTTCACATCCATACATGACCACAGGAAAAACCATAGCCTTGACTAGATGGACCTTAGTTGGCAAAGTAATGTCTCTGCTTTTGAATATACACTATGCCAAAGCCTTTGACTATCTGCATCACAATAAACTGTGGAAAATTCTGAAAGAGATGGGAATACCAGACCACTTAACCAGCCTCTTGAGGAATCTGTATGCAGGTCAGGAAGCAACAGTTAGAACTGGACATGGAACAACAGACTGGTTCCAGATAGGAAAAGGAGTACGTCAAGGGTGTATATTGTCACCCTGCTTATTTAACTTCTATGCAGAGTACATCATGAGAAACACTGGACTGGAAGAAACACAAGCTGGAATCAAGATTGCCAGGAGAAATATCAATAACCTCAGATAGGCAGATGACACCACCCTTATGGCAGAAAGCGAAGAGGAGCTAAAAAGCCTCTTGATGAAAGTGAAAGAAGAGAGCGAAAAAGTTGGCTTAAAGCTCAACATTCAGAAAACGATCATGGCATCTGGTCCCATCACTTCATGGGAAATAGATGGGGAAACAGTGGAAACAGTGTCAGACTTTATCTTTTTGGGCTCCATAATCACTGCAGATGGTGACTGCAGCCATGAAATTAGAAGACACTTATTCCTTGGAAGAAAAGTTATGACCAACCTAGATAGTATATTCAAAAGCAGAGACATTACTTTGCTCTCTTAAGCAGCAGGAGGAAAAAAACTAGCGATAATTTTTTCCTTCTCTAAACAAATTTAAAAGGAGGTTTCTCTTAAAATATTGTGTTACCATAATGACACCTGGTTTCACCTGAAGTTAACTATTCTCAAACCTTGAGATAGCCAATGCATTTTTAATAGAAATGTTTGTCTTAAAACTATGCTAATGTACTATGCATTTACCCCAAACTCTGTCTTCAAGTCAATCCTGCCTAATGGCTCAGAACCTACTTGACAAACCAGTATGTTATACTCAGTTATTGTTGCCCTAATCTATGTAAATGAAACTATTTGTATGGTAATCTGTCCTTCTACAAGGTTCAGGTTAATCATTTTATGGCCCAGGATGAACCATTTGGTGCCAAGATTATCCCAAAATGCATCTTATGGGTGAGGGGCCTGGTGCCATTCTGAGTTATAAGACATTCCTTTCTTTTATTAACAGACTGTGGCAAATCACTCCAGTGTTCTTGCCTGGAGAATCCCAGGGACAGGGGAGCCTCATGGGCTGCCATCTGTGGGGTTGCACAGAGTTGGACATGACAGCAGCAGCAGCAGGAGTGACTATATAACATCCAGCTGAATACTAGCATGGGGGCACTCTTTCTGCCATCTTCTGATGCCTATGTCAGAAGCTCTGTTTATCTCCTTTATACTTTAATAAAACTTCATTACACAAAAGCTCTGAGCAATCAAGCCTCGCCTCTAGCCCCAGACTGAATTCTTCTCTGGGGGCAAAGAATCCCAGCGTCTTTGCGTGATTCAGCAACCTTTCATGATCTTATTTTCCTGAATATTGACTTTTAAACCAATGTTTTCACTCTCCTCTTTCACTTTCATCAAGAGGCTCTTTAGTTCCTCTTCACTTTCTGCCATAAAGGTGGTGTCATCTGCATATATGATGTTGTTGATATTTCTCCCAGCAATCTTGATTCCAGCTTGTCCTTCCTCCAGCCCAGCGTTTCTCATGATGTACTCTGCATATAAGTTAAATAAGCTGGGAGACAATATACAGCCTTGATGTACTCCTTTCCCTATTTGGAACCAGTGTGTTGTTCCATGTCCAGTTCTAACTGGTGCTTCTTGACCTGCATATAGGTTTCTCAAGAGGCAAGTCAGGTGGTCTGGAATTCCCATCTCTTTCAGAATTTTCCAGTTTATTGTGATCCACACAGTCAAAGGGTTTGGCATAGTCAGTATAGCAGAAGTAGATGTTTTTCTGGAACTTGCTTGCTTTTTCAATGTTCCAATGGATGTTGGCAATTTGATTTCTGGTTCCTCTGCCTTTTCTAAAACCAGCATGAACATCTGGAAGTTCACAGTTCACATATTGCTGAAGCCTGGCTTGGAGAATTTTGAGCATTACTTTCTTGCATATGAGATGAGTGTAATTGTGCAGTAGTTTGAACATTCTTTTGCATTGCTTTCTTTGGGATTGGAATGAAAACTGACCTTTTCTAGTCCTGTGGCTACTGCTGAGTTTTTCAAATTTGCTGGCATATTGAGTGCAGCACTTTCACAGCATCATCTTTCAGGATGTGAAATAGCTCAAGTGGAATTCCATCACCTCTATTAGCTTTGTTCATAGTGATGCTTCCTAAGGCATATTTGACTTCACATTCCAGGATGTCTGGCTCTAGGTGAGTGTGAGTGATCACAGCATCATGGTTATCTGGGTCGTGAAGATATTTTGTTGTACACTTCTGTGTATTCTCTGTCTCTTATACACATCTAGATGTGTATAAGAGACAGNATCATCTTTCAGGATGTGAAATAGCTCAAGTGGAATTCCATCACCTCTATTAGCTTTGTTCATAGTGATGCTTCCTAAGGCATATTTGACTTCACATTCCAGGATGTCTGGCTCTAGGTGAGTGTGAGTGATCACAGCATCATGGTTATCTGGGTCGTGAAGATATTTTGTTGTACACTTCTGTGTATTCTTGCCACCTCTTTTTAATATCTTCTTCTTCTGTTAAGTCCATACCATTTCTGTACTTTATTGAGCCCATCTTTGCATGAAATGTTCCTTTGGTATCTCTAATTTTCTTGAAGAGGTCTCTCATTTTTCCCATTCTATTTTCCTCTATTTCTTTGCACTGATCACTGAGGAAGGCTTTTTTTAATCTCTCCTTGCTATTCTTTGGAACTCTGCATTCAAATGGGTATATCTTTCCTTTTCTCCTTTGCTTCCGTTCTTTTCACAGCTATTTCTAGGGCCTACTCAGACAGCCATTTTGCTTTTTTGCCTTTCTTTTTCTTGGGGAGGTTCTTGATCCCTCTCTCCTGTACAATGTCATGAACCTCCATCCATAGTTCATCAGGCACTCAATCAGATCTAGTTCCTTAAATCTATTTCTCACTTTCAGTGTATAATCATAAAGGATTTGATTTAGGTCATACCTGTATGGTCTAGTGGTTTTCTCCACTTTCTTCAGTTTAAGTCTGAATTTGGCAATAAGGAGTTCATGATCTGAGCCACAGTCAGCTCCCAGTCTTGTTTTTGCTGACTGTATAGAGCTTCTCCATCTCTGGCTACAAAGAATATAATCAATCTGATTTCGGTGTTGACCATCTGGTGATGTCCATGTGTAGAGTCTTCTTTGTGTTGTTGGAAGAGGGTGTTTGCTATGACCAGTGCATTCTCTTGGCAGAACTCTATTAACCTTTGCCCTGCTTCATCCTGTACTCCAAGGCCAACTTTGCCTGTTACTCCAGGTGTTTCTTTGCTTCCTACTTTTGCATTCTAGTCCCCTATAATGAAAAGGACATCTTTCAGGGGTGTTAGTTCTAGAAGGTCTTGTAGGTCTTCACTGACCCATTCAACTTCAGCTTCTTCAGCATTACTGGTTGGGACATAGACTTGGATTACTGTAATATTGAATGGTTTGCCTTGGAAACGAACAGAGTTCATTCTGTTGTTTCGGAGATTGCATCCAAGTACTGCATTTCCTTCTCTTCTGTTGACCATGATGGCTACTCCATGCTTCTAAGGAGGCCCTCTGATGGTCAGACATTGCTTGACACTGGTAATTAAGTGATCTTAGCCTGTCATTTGGAGAAGGCAAGGGCACCCCATTCCAGTACTCTTGCCTGGAAAATCCCATGGGTGGAGGAGCCTGGTAGGCTGCAGTCCCTGGGGTCATGAAGAGTTGGACATGACTGTGCAACTTCACTTTCACTTTTCACTTTCATGCATTGGAGAAGGAAATGGCAACCCACTCCAGTGTTCTTGCCTGGAGAATCCCAGGGACGGAGGAGCCTGGTGGACTGCTGTCTATGGGGTCACACAGAGTCGGACGCGACTGAAGTGACTTAGCAGTAGCAGCCTGTCATTTGCTTTCTTCAAAGTATCAGTGGTGCTTAGCAACAGCCATCCAAAAGCAGTCTGAATAGTTACTAAGCTCTCTATATTTTGCAAACACCAGAGACTTGACAAAAGCTAGTGCATCTCTGCATTCTGCTTACCTCTACTAATGGATACTACTCGCCATTTAGCTGCTGAGATGCTTTTCTACAGCCTCTTTTGATACCAACTGTATTAGTTCTTATTTCATACAAGAAAGTCTGAAATGTGATTTTTGTGAAATTGATTTATTGAGGGCTCACTTGCCAGTAAATCCTTTAAGGGAGTGAGGAAAATCTGTTACATGGAGGAACATCCATGGCAAAGATATGTAGTCTAGCTTGTTCCAAGTGGAAACCCCAGAAACATGAATGATACCACAGAGTTATTCCACCTTGAGACAGTGGTCTGACATTTTGGACTATAAACTCCCAGGCATTTCCAGGAAAGACCTTCTTGTTGCTAAGACAGATTCTCAAGAGGAGACAGATATATAAAACAAAAGGTACAGTACATTATGACTTATTTAAGATAGAGTGAGAACATAATAGATGTTATTGTCAATTTTACTTGGTTTAGTGGGAAGGTCTTTTCCTGAGGTTTTGGAGGATGTAACACTGAAGATGAATCTTCAGATTTGCATGCATGTTTGGCAGGCAAGCAAGAAAAGACCCTTGCAGGCAGAAAGGGCAGCATGAACACATCTCTCTGTAGGTGTAGTGGTGGAGATTGCTAATTGACCCATGAATATTTATTCTCACTTTCATATATAGGAATAGAATTTTTGTTGGGCACATGATCAACATAAATATCAAAGACTACATTTTACGGGCTCTGCGATAGTTATATAAGGCTAGCCATGTGACCAGATTTTGGCCAATGGAATATGAACAGAAGTGGTGTGTCTCATGTCTAGACCATTCACTTAAAAGAAAGGGAAATTTCCTGTCTTGTGTCTTTATGTCCTTCCTTTAGGCTGGAATGTAAGTATGAAAACAAGAGCTATAAGACTTTCCTGGACAAGGAGATGGTAGCTATGTATTGATGATATCTGATCAGTATGCTTAAAGGAACCAGGATCCCTGCTGATTTTGAAACTGCCTACCCAAGTTCTGATGTGAAAGAAAAATAAATCTCTCTTATTTAAGCAGCTAGTATTCAAGGTTTTACTTTATAACAGCCAACACTGTATTTAACATAACATAGGCACTATTTCTATAAAAGGATAAGAAGAAATTCTTAGTGATTGTGGACTTGTCAGTAAGTGAACCAACTGATCAAAATGAGAATTCTGCATTGGTAACCTTGGCAAAGGCTCATAAAACAGAGAACTCTGCTGTAGCATCTCTCTCCATGTATAATGGAGAAAATACTTAAAGCAGATTTTATTTTCATAGTTTAAATTTGTCGAATTACACAGGAAATATTTTTCATATATTGACAGAATTAACACTAAAATAAATGTAGTAGTCACTGTGAGGGAATTTTCCCAACGTGGCATGAAAATAATTTATAAAATTAAACATATGTATTGATTAATCCACTTCTGACCTATTGGTCTTCAGAAAAAGTAAAAAGAAAAATAATTGTCTTGATTAATCCAGAAGCTCAGTGCCATTCTAAGCCCTTAGAGGGATGTCTTCATACCTGCAAGGAACAGAGGACTTTGTGCCTGATAATTTTGCTCAGAATGATCAGTAGGAGAAAACTGAGGTTGTGAATTTAACAGATGGCTTTAAAATTTCTCCTTTTGACAAGGAAAGCAAAGCAAGCTGAAATTTATCAACAGAAATGTTGATCTGTAAAAGTAGTACAGCTGGTGAACTACTATCAGATGAATCAATAATTAAAGGATAATCTCTATTTTTCTGTGATACACAAAGCAATAATTGACTGTTGAGATTAATTAATAATTAAATTGAAATGAAAGGCTTTAATCTATCCTGAATGTTGCTTATTGTAAGCATACCACAGCCAAACACACATATAAAAACAGAAAATTCTACTCCATTAGCAGGTTTGGAAAACATCATACTTACTTTCTGAAAAGTATCCCAGGGAGATGCTGATTAGTCAAAAAAAAAAAAAAAAAAAAAGACTGATCAAAGGGAACACTTTTTAAAAATATCAGCTCAAAAGACTGAGTTATGTTTGATAAAGGATTTGGAATGGGTGATTATTTTAGAAATGATGCTATTTATGTCTTTTGTATAATTGGTGATTTAAAATATCCATTGCAACCAATTGAATACAATTAGATTTCTTTGAGCCTTTGATGCTGCAAATAAATCATTGGTTATTTGGAGAAGTAGTGTCAGCATTAGTTGTTGTTTTTAGTTTTTAAATGGTGTCTGACTGTTTTGCGACCCCATGGACTGTAGCCCACCAGACTCTCCTTTCCGTGGGATTTCCCAAGCAAGAATACTGGAGTGGGTTGTCATTTCCTTCTGCAGTGGATCTTCCCAGCCTAGGGATCAAACCTGCATGTCCTGCATTGGCAGGTGAACCCTTTACCACTGAGTCACTGGGGAAGACCTTCAGCAGTAAACACTAAAATGGGAAAATAAGAAACCGAGTGTCTTGTCCTAGCTCTGCCAATAAATCAGTGTTGCCAAAGGTCTTTTCTAGTTTTGAATTCTGTGATTTCCAAAAGAAATCTCAGTCTTGCCAATGATAAAATTTTGTTATGTATATTCCTGAATTTGAAATTTGCATGGAAAGGATTTAGAAAATTTATTTAGCTACCCATTATGATTCAGATCTTAAAATTCAGACCTCAGTTAATGAATGAGAGAATAATTTTTCTGATTAAGGTTGATAAAGAGCCAATTAAAACTGTATTTACCTGATTGGGACCATTCATAAATAAAAGAAACTCTATTTTAGGAGAACAAAAGAGGTTACATCTGCTTATTATAGGTGCAGATGACTTGTGTTTTATTAAAAACAACAGCTTGCTCATACGTTTTATGAACAGCATACATGGGTTTGCTTTTCTCAGAGATTCAAGAGTGAAATGATACTTAAAACACTGGAATGGTGAAAAAGCATTTGATTTTGCAGAAAGGAATTTTTATGTTTCAGGTTTTCTAGGCTTTTGGTTTTTAGGAGAACTTCATTAAATGGACTGTAACCATATATTCTCAACTCACAGCCCACATAATAAGCAATTCCATAAAATCACCCTTCTTTATATGATTGTAAAGTATTAAACAGAGTGGTGGCCTGGTATCATTACTATTATCTACTTGTGATCATTGAAGAATCATTGAAGAACTGAAAAACTCTCACTACCCTACCACAGAACACTGCATGAGAAAGATAAGAGGATACCACGAATTATACTTTTATTTACATGAGCTAATGATTTTCTTAAAATGAGGGCTGAAAGGTATTCGCTTAGAACTAGTCCCAGTAATAGAGTGACAACTCCATATATTCCTTCTAGACTCTTTATTTTATAATGATACTAACTTTATTTCATTAGCAGAGAAGATTACCCTGAAAGTTGCCTCAGTACTTGTCAACATTCAAAGTCGCACCAATCAGTGGCAGCTACTTCTGTCAGTCTTCAGAAGCAATAATTAAATTAAAATAAGTTTTACCCTCAAATCTCATATTCTATGTCAGTAGTATTCTTTATTTGCCAAGATACTTTTTAACTGAGTTAAACAGATGGCTGTCTCTCTTTTAAATACAAGACAAAAAGCCAAAATAAAAATTACCAAAATAGCATGCTTGTATTAGAAATAGGAATTTGGGGATTTTGTATGTTTGAAATATATTATCTGGAGGCTTAAAATATCCTTTTTAAAGAAAAATAAGCTTATAAATCCAAACGTATAAGATGCAGACACATATCTTGTTAAACCGGAAGCTTAAGGTACTATATGCATAATAATAGTGTGAATTATAAGCTACAGAACTAAATCAGAGTGTTATGGGTTCAGTTAACCCCTCCCTCCAAAAAAGAATAATGAAGTTATGACTCGTAGTACCTGTAATGTGACTTTATTTGGAAATAGAATCTTTGTAGATTTAATCGGGTTAAGATGAGGTCATACTGGATTAGTGTGAGACCTGAACCCCATGACTAGTGCTTTTGTAATGGGAGAGAGATTTAAAGATGACATGCGAACAGGGGAGAAGGCTATTTGAGGACAGAGGAAGAGATTGGAGTGATGCAACTATAAGTCAAGAAATGTCAAGGATCGCATTAACCACCAGAAACTAGGAGAGGAGTGTGGGATAGATTCTTCCTCAAAGCCCCTAGAAAGAACCAGTCCTGCCCACACCGTGGTCAGATTTCTGAACTCCTGAAGAGTTAAGATACTACTCTTTTGTTATTTTAAGCCACCCGGTTTGGGGCACTTTATTGAGGCAGCCCTACCAAACTAATACTGAAGATATTTAGCTAAAGAATACTTAGGGAATGGAGGCTTCCCCAGTGGCTCAGCGGTAAAGAATCTCCAAAGAAGACATACAGATGGCTAACAAACACATGAAAAGATGCTCAACATCACTCATTCTCAGAGAAATGCAAATCAAAAAGCACAATGAGGTGCCATTTCATGCCAGTCAGAATGGCTGTGATCCAAAAGTCTACAAACAATAAATGCTGGAGAGGGTGTGGAGAAAAGGGAACTCTCTTACACTGTTGGTGGGAATGCAAACTAGTATAGACACTATGGAGAACAGTGTGGAGATTCCTTAAGAAATTGGAAATAGAACTGTCTAGAACTGTCTTATGACCCAGCAATCCCACTGCTGGGCATACACACCGAGGAAACCAGAATTGAAAGAGACACGTGTACCTCAATGTTTATCTCAGCACTGTTTATAATAGCCAGGACATGGAAGCAACCTAGATGTCCATCAGCAGACGAATGGATAAGAAAGCAGTGGTACATATACACAATGGAGTATTACTCAGCCATTAAAAAGAATTCATTTGAATCAGTTCTAATGAGGTGGATGAAACTGGAGCCGATTATAGAGAGTGAAGTAAGCCAGAAAGAAAACACCAATACAGTATATTGATGCATATATATGGAATTGAGAAAGATGGTAATGACAACCCTGTATGCGAGGCAGCAAAGAGACACAGATGTATAGAATAGTCTTTTGGACTCTGTGGGAGAGGGCAAGGGTGGGATGATTTGGGAGAATGGCATTGAAACATGTATAATATCATATAAGAAACAAATCACCAGTCTAGGTCCAATCCTAGTGCAGGATGCTTGGGGCTGGTGCACTAGGATGACCCAGAGGGATGGTATGGGGCGGGAGGTGGGAGGGGGGTTCAGGATTAGGAACATGTGTACACCCATGGTGGATTTATGTCAATGTATGGCAAAACCAATGCAATATTGTAAAGTTAAAAAAAAATAATAAGAAGAAGAATCTACTTGCAATGCAGAAGCTGCTGGAGACGTGGGTTTGATCCCTGCATCTGGAAGATACCCTGGAGAAGGGCATGACAGCACACTCCAGTATTCTTGTCTGGGAAATCCTATGGACAGAGGAGCCTGACTGGGTATAGTCCATGGGGTCACAAAGAGTCGGACATGACTGACATGACTAAGCATGCATGCACTTAGGATGTGAGTGGGGAAAAGAAAGGAGAGAATTTAAAGACTGTATGCCTACAGTATTTGTCTTTCTGTTACTGGCCTATTTCACTTAGCATGATGTCGTCCAGAATTATCCATGTTGTCACAACTGGCAGGATATCCTTATTTTTCAAGGCTACATAATGTTCTGTTGTATGTATATAGCATACTTTTTTGATTCATTCATCTGTCAGTGGACATTTAAGTTGTTTACATATCATGATTGTTGCCGTTATGACAATAAACATGGGAAAGCAACTATCTCTTTGATATCTTGACTTCGATTCTTCTGACTATATCCTCAGAGGTGGGTATACAGCTGGATCATATTTTTAATTTTTAGAGAAACCTACTTTTATTGTTTTCTATAGTTGATCTACCATTTTACATGCATACCAATAGAGCACAAGAGTTCCAAGTTCTCTACACCTTTGCCAGCACTTACTTTTTGTTTTTTGGTTTTTTAATTTAAATTTATTTATTTTAATTGGAGACTAATTACTTTACAATATTGTATCGGTTTTGCCATACACCAACATGAATCCGCCACGGGTGTACATGTGTTCCCCATCCTGAACCCCCCTCCCACCTCCCGCCCCGTACCATCCCTCTGGGTCATCCCAGTACACCAGCCCCAAGCATCCTGTATCCTGCATTGAACCTGGACTGGCAATTTGTTTCTTATATGATATTATACATGTTTCAATGCCATTCTCCCAAATCATCCCACCCTCTCCCTCTCCCACAGAGTCCAAAAGACTGTTCTATACTTCTGTGTCTCTTTTGCTGTCTCGCATACAGGGTTATCATTACCATCTTTCTAAATTCCATATATATGTGTTATTATACTGTATTGGAGTTTTCTTTCTGGCTTATTTCACTCTGTATGATTGGCTCCAGTTTCATCCACCTTATTAAAACTTATTCAAATGTATTCTTTTTAATGGCTGAGTAATAGCCATCCTAAGAGGTGTGAGGTTTTGATTGGCATTTCCCTGATGATTGGTGATGGTGCACACCTTTTCATGTACCTGTTAGCCATCTGCATATCTTCTTTAGATAAATGCCTATTCAAGTCCTTTGCCTCATTTTTAGTCAAGTTATTTGGACTTTTGAATTATAGGAGTTTATTTCAGACATTAATTCCTTATCATTTATATGGCTTGCAGATGCTTTCTCTCATTCCATAGATTGCCTTTTCATTTTGTTGATTAGTTCTTTTGCTGTGCAGAAACCTTTTAGTTTGATATAGTTCCTTTTCTCTATTTTTGGTTTTATTGCCTGTGCTTTTGGTGTCATAGCTAAGAAATCATTGCCAAGACTAACGGTTCCATTTGTATGAATTTGTTGCTGTTGTTCAGACACTAAGTTATGTTCTACTCTTTGTGACTGCATGGACTGTAGCACACCAGGCTTCTCTGTGTTTCGCTATCTCCCAGAGTTTGCCTATGTTCATGTCCATTGAGTTGGTGATGATGCTATGTAACCATCTCATCCTCTGCCACCCCCTTCTCCTTTTTCCTTCAGTCTTTCCCAGCCTCAGGGTCTTTCCCAGTGAGTCAACTCTCTGCATCACGTGGCCAAAGTATTGGAGCTTCAGCTTCAGCAACATAACTTCCAATGAATATTCAGGGTTGATTTCCTTTAGGATTGATGTGATTTGATCTCTTTGCAAGGGACATTCAAGATGCTTCTCCAGCACCACAATTCAAAAGCATAAAATTTTCAATGCTCAGCCTTCTTTATGTTCCAACTCTCACATCCATATATGACTACTGGAAAAACCATAGCTTTGACTATACAGACCTTTGTCAGTGAAGTGATATCTCTGTTTTTTAATATGCTGTCTAGATATGTTGTAGCACTCTTTCCAAGGAGCAGGCATCTTTTAATTTCATGGCTGCAGGCACGGTGTGCAGTGATTTTGGAGCCCAAGAAAGGAAAATCTATCACTACTTCCACTTTATCCTTTTCTAATATTTGCCATGAAGTGATGAGGCCAGATACCATGTTCTTAGTTTTTTGAATATTGAGTTTTAAGCCAGCTTTTTCACTCTACTTTTTGACCCTCATCAAGAGACTCTGGTTCCTCTTCACTTTATGCCATTACACTGGTATCATCTGCATATCTGAAGTTGTTGATATTTCTGCTGGCAATCTGGATTCCAGCTTGTGATTCATCTAACCAGCCATTTCATATGATGTATTCTACATAGAAGTTAAGTAAGCAGGGTGACAGTATACAGCCTTGTTGTGCTTCTTCCCCAATTTGGAACCAGTCTATTGTTCCATGTCAGGTTCTAGCTGTTGCCTCTTGACCCATGTACAAGTTTCTCAGGAGACAGGTAAAGTGGTCTGGTACTCCAGTCTCTTTAAGAATTTTCTACAATTTGTTTTGATCCACACAGTCAAAGGCTTTAGCATAATCAATGAAGCAGAAGTAAATTGTTTTCTGAAATTATCTTGCTTTCTCCATGATCAAACAAATGTTGGCAATTTGATCTCTAGTTCTTCTGCCTTTCCTAAATGCAGCTTGTGCATCTGGAAGTCCTTGGTTCACATACTGCTGAAACTTAGCTTGAAGGATTTTGAGCATAACCTTGCTAGCATGTGAAATGAACACAGTTGTCCAGTAGTTTTAACTTGCTTTAGCATTGCCTTTCGTTGGGATTGGAGTGAAAGCTGACCTTTTCTAATCCATGTCCACTGCTGAGTTTTCCAGATTTGCTAACATATTGAGTGTAGCACTTTAACAGCATTATCTTTTAGGATTTTAAATAGTTCATCTGAAATTTCATCACCTCTACTAGCTTTGTTCATAGCAACGCTTCCTAAAGCCCCACTTGACTTCACACTCCAAGATGTCTGGTCCTAGGTGAGTGACCACACCATCATGGTTCAGTTCAGTTCAGTTGCTCAGTCATGTCTGACTCTTTGCAACCCCATGGACTGCAGCATGCCAGGCTTCTCTGTCCATCACCAACTCCTGGAGCTTGCTCAAACTTATGTNAGATGTCTGGTCCTAGGTGAGTGACCACACCATCATGGTTCAGTTCAGTTCAGTTGCTCAGTCATGTCTGACTCTTTGCAACCCCATGGACTGCAGCATGCCAGGCTTCTCTGTCCATCACCAACTCCTGGAGCTTGCTCAAACTTATGTCCATCAAGTCGGTGATGCCATCCAACCGTCTCACCCTCTGTCGTCCCCTTCTCCTGCCTTCCGTCTTTCCCAGCATCAGGATTTTTTCCAATGAACTGGTTCTTCACGTCAGGTGGCCAAAGTGTTGGAAATTCAGCTTCAGCATCAGTCCTTCCAATGAATATTCAGGACTGATTTCCTGAATATTAACCATCATGGTTATCTGGGTCATTAAAACTTGTATACCTTTTCTGTGTATTTTTGTCACCTATTCTAATCTCTTCCACTTCTATTAGGTTTTTACCATTTCTCTCCTTTATTTTGCCCATCTTGGGCTTCCCTGGTGGCTCAGAGGTTAAAGCATCATGGCAACCCACTCCAGTACTCTTGCCTGGAGAATCCCATGGACAGAGAAGCCTAGTAGGTTACAGTCCACAGGGTCGCAAAGAGTCGGACACGACTGAGCGACTTCACCTCACCTCATTTTGCCCATCTTTGGATGAAATGTTCCCTTAATATCTCCAATTTTCTTGAAGAGATCTCTAGCCTTTCCAAAATATCTTGCTTTCTTCTATTTCTTTACATTGTTTATTTAAGAAAGCCTTCTTATCTCTTCTTGCTATTCTCTAGAACTCTGAATTCATTTGGGTATGTCTTTCCCTTTCTCCCTTGCCTTTCACTTCTTTTCTTTCTTGAGCTATTTGTAGAGCCTCTGCAGACAACCACTTTGCTTTCTTGCATTATTTCCCCCTTTGAGATGGTTTTGTCACTGCCTCCTCTACAATATTATGAACCTCTGTCCATACTTCTTCAGGCACTCTGTCTACCAGGTCTTATCCCTTGAATCTATTTGTCAACTGCACTATATAATCATAAAGGATTTGATTTAGGTCATAACTCAATAGCCTAGTAGTTTTCCCTACTGTCTTCAGTTTAAACCTGACTTTTCCAATAAGGAGCTGATGATCTGAGCTAGTCAGCTCCAGGTCTTGTTCTTACTGACTGTATCAATATCTAAAACTGTCAACTCACAGAAGCTGAGAATACAACGATACTTGCCAGCAGCTGGAGGGATAGGGAAATGGGGAGTTGTTGTTTAATGGGTATAACGTTTCACTTATGTAAGATGAATAAATTCTAGAGACCTACTGTACAAGAATGTCCCTATAGCTAACAATACTGTATGGTGGGAGTGATGGAGGAAAGAAATAGGTGAGGGAGATTAAGAGGTACAAATTTCCAGTTGCAAAATAAATGACACACAGATATCAAAAATATAGTGTGGGAGATATACTAAGTAACTATGTCGTATGTTTGTATGGTGAAAGGTAGACTTGTGATGATTACTTTGAAATGTAAAGAAATATTGAATCACTGTGTTGTGTAATGGGAACTGACATAGTGCTGTAGGTCAATTATACTTACAAACAAATAAACAAATTCATAGAGAAAGAGTTGAGATTTGTGGTTACCAGAGACAAAGATTGGGAGAAGAGGGTATTGGATGAATGCAGTCAAAAGGTAAAAACTTCCAGTTAAAAAAGATAAATAAGTACAACGGATATAATGTACAGTCTGCTAAAGATAATTTACACTGCTGTATACTACACATGAAAGTTAGAGAAAATCCTAAGAGTTCCCATCAGAAGGAATTTTCTTTCCCATTTCTTTAATTTTGAATCTATATGAGATGATGGATGTTCAGTTCAGTTCAGTTCAGTTCAGTCACTCAGTCGTGTCTGACTCTTTGCGACCCCATGAATCACAGCACCCCAGGCCTCCCTGTCCATCACCAACTCCTGGAGTTCACTCAGACTCACGTCCATCAAGTCCGTGATGCCATCCAGCCATCTCATCCTCGGCCGTCCCCTTCTCCTCCTGCCCCCAATCCCTCCCAGCATCAGAGTCTTTTCCAATGAGTCAACTCTTCGCATGAGGTGGCCAAAGTACTGGAGTTTCAGCTTTAGCATCATTCCTTCCAAAGAAATCCCAGGGGTGATCTCCTTCAGAATGGACTGGTTGGATCTCCTTACAGTCCAAGGGACTCTCAAGAGTCTTCTCCAACACCACAGTTCAAAAGCATCGATTCTTCAGTGCTCAGCCTTCTCCACAGTCCAACTCTCACATCCATACATGACCACAGGAAAAACCATAGCTTTGACTAGACGGACCTTAGTCGGCAAAATAATGTCTCTGCTTTTGAATATGCTATCTAGGTTGGTCATAACTCTTCTTCCAAGGAGTAAGCGTCTTTTAATTTCATGGCTGCAGTCACCATCTGCAGATGGATGTTCAGTAAATTTAATATGATCATCTTCATGTTGTATGTAAGTCAAATCATTATGCCATACACTCTAAACATTATAGCACTGTATGTCAATTATATCTTAATAAAATTAGAAGGAAAAAACATGGGATATAAAAAAAATGAACAAGAACAAAAACCTCAATACTATGTAGTGAAATGAAGAAAGTCTTGAGAGGGTAGATCTCATGTAAGGGACACGAGGAACATTTTGGAGGGGATACATATGTCTGCTACTTTGATTCATGATGGTTTCATGGGTGTATGCAAAAGTCCAAACTCATCATATTGTGTACATTAAATATGTACAGTTGCTTATATATCAATTATGGCTTTGGAAAGCTATCAAAAAGATATCATATACTTTATAATTCAGTTCATATAACAGTCTTTGTTTTGGGGATGTGTACATCCAGTTTCACCAGCCTATGGTTGAAAGAGGAGGTGGTTTATTTTATATTTTATATAGACACATTTTTTTATTTTGGGAAGACTCTTTGCCCTATAAACATCTACTTCATGCTCATTAAGAACTTTGGCAAACTTAAATTCATAGTAATCTACCAAGCCTTTCTTACTCCCAAGGATATTATATCACTTCTAAGTGGAAATATTATCACATTGGCCTGGAAAATTCAAGCCACAAAATGGTGTGTCTGTCTATCTATTTGTTAGTCTATGATTTTGGGTTTTTTAAATATAGACTACTCTGTAATTGGAATAAGGGCCTTAATTGTGTTTCCTGTTCCACTTTTAGTGACCTCATGTAACCAATCCCCATATTTACCATGTGTTTGAATTTGTATTTATAGACATGAGTATCATAGTGAGCCTGTTAAAAATCTTTATTGAACACCTATCACAGTACAGATGCTTTCTAGGAAGTAAAGACCCTGTGCTAAGGATTCAAGATGAACTTGGTCCCTATCCTCAAGGAACTTACATTTCAGTGGGAAAGACAGAGCATAAAATGCAAATAAATGAGATTTTTAGCACTTAAAATAATAAGAACTGTCATACTTTTGCAGAGGGTGGCCAATTTAGCCAGGGCGGTTGGGAAAACATGTTGTGGAGAAATGGTGTTTGACTTGAGACTGGAAAGATGAGAAAGAGGCAGCTATGTAAATATTTGAGGCAAAAATTATCCAACCATAAGTATCTCTTTCTATATATCAAGATATATATATAATATATATATATATATATATATTTGATATATATTTCAAAGTCAGATGGCTCTAGTGGTGAAGAACTCACCTGCCAATGCAGGAAGCATAAGAGATGCAGGTTCAGTCCCTGTGTCAGGAAGATCCCGTGGAGAAGGGCATGGCAACCCACTCCAGTATTCTTGCCTGGAGAATCCCATGGACAGAGNATATATTTGATATATATTTCAAAGTCAGATGGCTCTAGTGGTAAAGAACTCACCTGCCAATGCAGGAAGCATAAGAGATGCAGGTTCAGTCCCTGTGTCAGGAAGATCCCGTGGAGAAGGGCATGGCAACCCACTCCAGTATTCTTGCCTGGAGAATCCCATGGACAGAGGAGCCTGGCATGCTACAATCCATAGGGTCATGCAAAGTCTGACATGACTGAAGTGACTTAGCACACACAGCACATTTCGTATATATTTATTTATTCTATTTCAAAGTCCCTGAAACATAAATAAACTTACTATGTAAGAAGAACCAACCTAACTGAAGCATAATTAATGAGGGGGAGGGAGGGTAGATACAGGAAAAAGCTATATCGTATACAAGTTTTAGTCCAAGATAAAGAGTTTGTATTTTATGTTAGGTTTCATGGAGAGACACTGGAAGGTTTTAACCAGTGAAGCGCCATAGTTTTCACAAAATTATGGGAGGTGTTATAAGGAAGATAAGTTGTATGGGGAAATGAGTACAGGGAGACAAATTAGGGAACTATTTCAGTAGTCCAGATGAGAGAGGATAGTGCCTTGGACTGGTATTTTAAAATCCAGTGGAAACGAATTTGAAACATTTCAAGGGTAGAAATACCTTTGGAAATTGATTTTTGGAAATATGACAGGACTTACTGATGGATAGACCTGAAATCTGAAGGAAAAAGAAGAATCAAGGAAGACTCTTACCTTTTGTTTTTAGTCTCAAGAGTCTGAGTCTGAAGTCGCTCAGTCGTGTCCGACTCTTTGCGACCCCATGGACTGTAGCCTATCAGGCTCCTCCGTCTATGGGATTTTCCAGGCAAGAGTGCTGGAGTGGATTGCCATTTCCTTCTCCAGGGGATCTTCCCGACCCAGGCATCGAACCCAGGTCTCCTGCATCACAGGCAGACGCTTTACCATCTGAGCCACCACTGGGTGTTTACTCAAAAGGAGATGGGTTGGCCAGGAGCAGATATAGAAGTAAAACTGTGTAATCCTATTTGCATTTTATTAAGGTTGAGAGGTCTATTAGACTTTTCAAGTGGCAATGTGGAGTAGGGAGTTGTGTATATATGATATGATTTCTAAAGTTCAGAAGAATAGTGCAGGCTGGAGCTACAGATTTGACAGGCATCAATGTATAGATTTGAACTCTTGGTACTGGATGAGATAGCTTAGGGAGAGTGCATATAGAAGAAATGAGGGGTAACGAAAGACTCCCAGCATACTCCAACTTCTTAGAGTCTTATCCAGAAGGAGACTGAGAAAAAGTATCTAGTGAGAGAAAATAAGACAATGATTCAAAAAAAAGCCAAGTGCTCTTCATGGGTCAATAAAATTAGTCAGAGATCTCCACATTGGCTTGGGCAAAATGTAAGTCATTGGTTTCTTTGGTGAAAGCTTTTACAAGACAGAAGGAATTGAGTTACTGAGTATAGGTAAATATATGGAAGAGCATTTTAATACCATGTTTTGAAAAATAAATGAAGAAAAAGAGTTAGTGAGTAGAGACAAATATTTGGATAATTTGTACCATAGAAGGAGAGATTTAGAGATTTTTGTTTGTCATGTTTTTAAAACGTGTGATAGTGATATATATTTGAGTGACAATGAGGGTGCATATTTAAATGACAATGAGAGAAAGAAACTGATAATTGAGTAGAGGTAGGGAAGATCCCCTGGAGAAGGGAATGGCAATGCACTCCAGTATTCTTGCCTGGAGAGTCCCATGGACAGAGGAGCCTGGCAGGTTACAGTCCATTGGATCACAAAGAGTTGGACATGACTGAAGCGACTTAGCATGCACTCGACATAATTACAGGAGTAAAGTCTTTCAGAAGGTAAGAGGGGTTGGGATTCAAGGAAGGCACAAGGGAGCATACTCCTAGAGGACTGTTCTATAATAACAGCAAGACAATTGAGTATGGAGTTCAGTTAGTCTGGAGGCAGATTTCTGGGTTCAGATCCTGTGTTTGCCACCTGTGGTTTGTCTGTTTGTTTTTGGTAAACCTAGATTAATGCTTTCATTTCCTCATCTCTAAAATGGGGCTGATATATGGTATCTGAAGAAAAAAAAACATATCAAAACAGAGTTAGGGTTAGTGTTAGATTGGTGGTTGCACAACTGGGTGAAGGTGGTCAAAGGTACACATTTCTAGTTAAAAGATAAATAACAAAGGTACACATTTCTAGTTAAAAGATAAATAAGTACTAGAGATGTAATGTACAGCATTGTGACTATAGTTAGCAGTCTTATATATTTGAAATTTCTAAGAGAGTAAATCTTTAAAGTTTTTATCACAAAGAAAGAAACTCTTTTTAACTATGTGAAGTGATGGATATTAACTAAACATATTGTGTCACCATTTCACAACATATACATATATCAATCATTATGTTGTAAATCTTAATCTTAAAATGTTATATGTCAATTGTATCTCAATAAAAGTTGAAAAATTAAATACAGAAGATATAATAGCACATACCTCATAGAGTTGTCATAAATATTGAATAGGTCAAATTGGATGAAGTGCATGGGCTTCCCAGGTGACACTAGTGGTAAACAACCCTCCTTCCAATGCAAGAGACATAAGAGATGTGGGTTCTATCCCTGGGTCAGAAAGATCCCCTAGAAGAGGGCACAGCAGCCCACTCCAGTATCCTTGACTGGAGAATGCCATGGACGGAGGAGCTGGCATACAATAGTCCATAGGGTAGAAAAGAGTTGGATACTACAGAACACAACACAGGGATGGATGAAGTGCATAAAGTAGTACTTGGCAAGTGGGAAGTTCTCAGTAAAACCCAGCTATTGTTGTTGCTGCTGCTGTTAAATGGGAACAGATGCAAGTGTGTGGGTGAAATTGTTGATGGGAAGATGAGGCAGTTATCAGCTGATTGTACTCATTATGTCTAAGAAGAATGCCATGGGATTGTCAGATGTATTAGTGGGAAAAAAGTTGAAATTTTGAAGAGAAAGAAGGTATTAAATGGTTATTTTTTTTTTCTAATTAAGTAATTCTAGTATCAGTAGGGCTAATGTAGTACTAGGAACTCTATATCATTGAATTGTTATGAGGAGTAAATGAGATAATGTTTAAAAATACTTAAAAAGCACCATATAAGTGGAATTATTATTTTGTCAGCATAAGTAGTTTTAAAGTGAAATGTCTCCTCAAACAATATGGGTAAGGAAATGGTAAGGGACATTGTGTAATTGGTTTGATTTTGCTCCCTGATTCATCAAACTATTTTTTAACATTTCATACACATTGACTATATTACAGGATACCTTTTCTTATTCATATAGATTTCATTTTTACTAAGTTTGAACAAGAAATAAAGTCCTTAAATTTAACATTTATTTAGGTAATGAAGGATTATAGTCTCAAAATATAGAATATGCCGCTTAGCATTTGCAGTTCTTTTATACTCCAAATGTGACTATTTAACAGGCTAAGTTTATATTAAAACAAGACTTAGGTATTCATGTTTGTAGCAGATAAAAGGCATCTAAAACTCCTGGCAAAGTTACCATTTTGACAACATGAAATTTTCCCATCCAGCTGGTCATTAGGCCTTTCCAACTGTCAATGTCTTTTGCAATCTGCTTTAACAGTAGCATATAATTAGTTTTATACAGATCAGAGACATCAGGGGGTAATATTCCAATGCAAATATCAAAATCCCAAGAAAGCTAACTCAAAGAGACATATGTCCCCACCATCCTTCATGACAGTCTTTAGCTCTGAAGGCTGTAGCAGTTGATTTGTGTAAAGTACTTTGAATCATGATTTGGAAATATTCTAATTAAATACCTATTGGAGTTCTGGAAAATATATTCAGGAGAGTGATATAAGTAGCAATATGTCATTAATGTACATTGTCTTTGCATATATAGTTCAGTAATCACTTCAAAGAAATGTGCCAGATAATTGGGAAAAAATGATTTCTAATGCTAGAGTGAATTTTTCAAGGTTTGATTATATGAGGAGTTTAAAGAGGGTGGGATGATTTGGGAGAATGCCATTGAAACATGTATAATATCATGTAAGAAACGAATCACCAGTCTAGGTTCGATGCAGGGTGCAGGATGCTTGGGGCTGGTGCACTGGGATGACATGGAGGGATGGTGTAGGGGGGGAGGTGGGAAGGGGGTT
>SJYX01009045.1:119678-157987 GCA_006410675.1 Oreotragus oreotragus
CTGATGCTGGGAGGGATTGGGGGCAGGAGGAGAAGGGGACGACCGAGGATGAGATGGCTGGATGGCATCACGGACTCGATGGACGTGAGTCTGAGTGAACTCCGGGAGTTGGTGATGGACAGGGAGGCCTGGCGTGTTGTGATTCATGGAGTCGCAAAGAGTTGGACACGACTGAGTGACTGAACTGAACTGATACTGTATTGGTGTTTTTCTTTCTGGCTTACTTCACTCTGTATAATAGGCTCCAGTTTCATCCACCTCATTAGAACTGATTTTTATCTCTTGAGTCAAGAAATTCCATTTTGTAACTTTAAGAATTCAGCACCTAATGTCTTTAATTCTCCTTTAATAAGAATGTCTTCATCCTTGAGTAGTTTTGCACTCCCGTAGAAAGGTTTCTGCCTTTATGAGATTAATCTTTAGAGTGTCTAGTAGTTAGAAGTAGTCAGCTGTTCTTCAGACTGTTTAGGTGAAAGTATTCACAATAGTTCTTTGTAAAAATGTTGTCTAAGCAGAGGACTAATGGCGAAACTGTGAATAAGACATATCATGTGTGTGCAGAATATGACTTTTCACTAGCAGAGAAAAGAGAGAGAACTCTATCTAAAAGTTTCAGTTATTGCAAGAAATTAATTTAAGGACTATCAATAATTAACTATTCCTATTCAGTGATAGATGGAATCTACCAGACTTCAAACCTGCCCATAGGAAACTTGCTGTTTGGCAGAACAAGTCCAAGAGAGCAACCATGTGTCTCAACTTATTACTTGGCCTGGTCCATGATGCCAACTCACATGAGAGTAGTGAGTTTACCATCTACTGAAGACTAGCATTGGCTTTATTACAGCTGCTAATGATGAATTGGGCAATAACGAGAACCCATTGACAGTAAGAAGGAAACTACAGTCTGGTATTTACATGTAAATATCATAAGTGAAAAATGTTCACTAATAAAGTCTGAACTAAATGTCAGATGGGATTTCTTTATTCCTTTTGAGTTTTTCATAAGCCCATTGTCTGCACCCCAGAGAGATGACAAGAAATTCCTGACTCGAGTTTCTCATTCTCCATCTATTTATTTGTGTCCCTTGATGTGTATACTCTTGTCATAAAACCATACTCATTTTCTGGCTAAGATCTTTAAATTTGTTTACAAACTCATTTGTGTTTCTGTATAATCCACATATTCTAGCTCCTGGTAGGCACTATAGTGGACTAAGGACGTGAAGGACAAGCATTCTCATTCATCTTTGATGCTTGCTGGTAGCTCATTAGATGCTCAAGTGACTGAGATTTTAGACAAGTCAGGACAGGCAAGGGCAAAGCAGGGATCTTAGGTTAATTTCTCCACTTGATGGCTGAAAACTGGGAAACAGAAAAGATAAATGATTTGTCAGAGGTAAACTACTAGTTGCATTCAAACACTCATTAGGAAATCATAGGTCCTAGTTTTGATTATTTTCCATCATTTATTCTGACCTTTAATATCTTATGGCAACATATAGGGGGCCTACTGTGCTACATACAGTTCATAGGGTCTCAAAGAGTTAGACATGACTGAAACGACTTAGCACACACACAAGTACAGCTTAACTCCACCCCTGGTTTTTCAGTCACAATTCAAGAGTATATTCTATGTAGAAAATAGATCCCCCTATTTTACTGAATTATAGAATATGATGATTGCCTTACGGTAAATGAGCTTCCCTGATAGCTCAGCTGGTAAATAATCCATCTGCAATGCAGGAGACCCTGGTTCAACTCCTGGGTTGGAAAGATCCCCTGGAGAAGGGATAGGCTCCCCACTCCAGTATTCTTGGGCTTCCCTTGTGGCTCAGTTGGTAAAGAATCCACCTGCAATGTGGGAGACCTGGATTTGATCCCTGGGTTGGGAAGATCCCCTGGAGAAGGGAAAGGCTACCCACTCCAGTATTCTGGCCTAGAGAATTCCATGGACTGTATAGTCCATGGGGTCACAAAGAGTCTGACATGACTGAGAGGCTTTTACAATTGCAGTAAATAAATCCTACTATAAATTCCACAAATACTGCAACATGTGAATATATTAATGAATGATTTAAAATCCTTTACTAAAAAAGTTATTTTTATAAATATTTCTGTTACCTGGCCATGACATATGCCACCTAATTGATGATTCAGCTGATATGGCTGTTAAGCATCTGAGAGGCTTTTACAATTGCAGTAAATAAATCCTACTATAAATTCCACAAATACTGCAACATGTGAATATATTAATGAATGATTTAAAATCCTTTACTAAAAAAGTTATTTTTATAAATATTTCTGTTACCTGGCCATGACATATGCCACCTAATTGATGATTCAGCTGATATGGCTGTTAAGCAGGATGTCCTCCTGTTTCCCTTAGGATTCCTGCTGAAGCCACATACACTTCCTAGTGTTGCTTTTTTTTTTGGTCATAGTTCCATATACCTTGAGCAAGTGATAAGTATATATAAATACTGAGAAGATTACAGACCTTCCAATCGCATAGCACCTATAGTCTCCCAGAGATCAGGGCAATTCACTAACTTCACCTCCAAAGGACACAATTATATAGTGGTTAAGTGCATAACTTCTAGAATCAAATGGCCCTGGGTTTGAATCTGAACATAGGTTGATCTCTTTATTAGCTGTCTGACCTTGAGCAAGTTACTTAATCTCTCTTGTTCTTGTTCTTCTTCTTCTTCTTCTTCTTTTTTTCATCTGCAAAAAGGGAAAAAGACTGGTAGCAGCCTCCGAGCATTGAGGAAAGAGGTAGCTAATTAATTATCGTAAGGGGTTGAGCAAAATGCTAAGTATGTATTATGTAGTCAATATATAAATGATAGCTGTTGTTGCTACCACCATGCCGCAGCTGTTCTTGTTATTAGAGCATCATTAGAAATCCCACAGAAGCAAATCAGGAAGGGAAAAGGACAGGCAGAGAATAATGAATAAGTAGAAGAAAATAATGTTTTATTAGCTAATTTCTTGAACTTTCCCACATCATTCTGAATACAGTAAAGTGCTCTTTCTGGGATTCTGCAAGCAATTTTGCTTTTCTTTTAAAGTATATGCCACATGCTTAGAAGAAATTTAATCAATTGATTATGATTCACATAGTCCTAAATCTTCACAACTGAATATGGGAAAGTCTTTTGATAGTCAAGAGAGCTTTTTTCTCTTGTTATAATCAGACAATGTCTCCTACAGAAAAGTAGGTTATATTTCTTAAATAAATGTATTTAACATGAATGATTCAGTTTCAAACTCTGAATTTATTGATTAGGGAGTGGAGGGGACACGGGAGAGTTTTGAACATGTAGAATGAGCATTTATATCCAAAAGAAAGAATTCTGATAGACAGACTGCTTGAGTATGAGGTGATTATACAACAGAAACTTACTGCCTGTCTCTTTCTTCTCCTGAACACCCACAGGAAACTTAGAAACATCCATCTGAAGGTATTTTAACTAACATAATGGCACAGAATGTCACAGACAAACATCTGAGTGACAAAGTAATTGTAAATGGACAAGACTGGTATAAACATGTAAAAGAGCAGGAATAATGGTGCTTATGCCAAGCAACTGATACTTAAGATCATAGAAGAAGTTGAAGAACAAGTCAAAATCTATAATTATGTTTTGTCATGGATAGTGGGGCTTCCCAGGTAGTGCTAGTGGTAAAGAACCCGCCTGCCAGTGCAGGAGATGTAATAGCTTGGAGTTTGATGCCTGGGTCGGAAGGATCCTTGGAGGAAGGCATGGCAACCCATTCCAATATTCTTACCTGGAGAATCCTGTGGATAGACAGAGCCTGGCAGGTTACAGTCCATAGGGCTGCAAAGAGTCAGACACAACTGAAGTGACTTAGCATGCACGTCATGGACAGAATAATACCTTAAAAAATGAGCTTTTGACTGCAGAAATACTCTTTGTATGGTATGGGGAGACATTTATTATTTGACATAACTCCAAACACCATTAAGTGGCCACAAAATGATAGATCTAGTCCATTTATTTCCTGGGCAAATTAGGTAGGGTCTTTTACCTTCTGTGAAGTCTTTACCAAGATTTTGTTCCAAGGTCCTGCCAAGAAACATGGTGGTATAAAATTCCTTCCCCTAGTCTAGCAGCCCATATTCTTCTAAGTGTTCCTCAACACGTTAGGTATTATAGTATAGAATTTCAAAATAGCAAAAATAAGTCACAAGTTGCAGGTGATCCAAGGCCTTGCCTTCAGAAACTTGATGTTAATAACACACCTAAATAAGACAAATCTCTCAAGAAAGCACTTGTATTTAACCAAGTCATAATAGCAAAAACATAATGGCTATTTATTAGTTTGCAGTGATTAAAAAAAAAACAGTTACTGGAATATTTGAAGCCTGTTACTGGAATATTTGAAGCCTGTATATTCCTTCTTGTTAGCACTTATGTGGAACCCAAGTTATAGTCAGAAAGTTGCTTGGCAAGAATGGAATTAAAATGAGACATTAGATTAAGGTTTTGATGTTATCAAGCTGAAATAGACAGTCACACTAAAATGGATCTTACTAATAGAATTAAAATTATTGACTCTGGAGCCAGCAATATCCTGTCTCCATTTTCACACTGGAAGTAGCTGTAAATATGAAAAAGTTATGATTAAAGACCCTTTATCTATTGGCCAGTGCTTGTACAGTCTCTGCCCACCTTTGACATTGTGGTGCTCCTTTTCCATTTCAGTGACTCACTTTTCCTTACCACCTTCTCATTTTCCTTCGATTGACAATAACTTCAAGCAGATTAGAATAAATCCTGTGGGCTCTGGAGTTGTATCAGTCAGAGTTGCAAGAAATAAGACCACACTTTAAATGGTTCAAATGAAGAAACATTAATAAATGGTTGTAAATTACCCAGAAACTACCACTAGTTAAAAAGCTTCCCTGGTGGCACTAGTGGTAAAGACTCTGCCTAACGACACAAGAGAGGTGGGCTCAGTTCCTGGGTCGGGAAGATCTCCTGGAGGAGGAAATGGCAACACGCTCCAGTATACTTGACTGAAGAATCCTATCAACAGAGGAGCCTGGCAGGCTAGAGTCATGGAGTCACAAAGAGTTGGACACAACTGAGTAACTGAGCACACACCACTAATTAGAAGTTGTTGAAATGTGAAAAAAGTGAAAGTGTTAGTCTTTCAATCATGTTCGACTCTTTGTGACCCCGTGGACTGTAGCCAACCAGGCTCCCCTCTCCATGGAATTCTCCAGGCAAGAATCCTATAATGTTTACCCATTCCCTTCTCCAGGGGATCTTCTTGACCCAAGGATTGAACCCATGTCTCTTGCATTGCAAGCAGATACTTTACCATCTGAGCCACCAAGGAAGTCCGAAAAATTGTTACAACCACTAATCTTAAAGGTACTGAAAGTAACTGAATAAAAACAGGAACCATGGAGGAGACTCTTAAAGGCAGGAGGTGAAATCCCTGAGGGGCTTTAGTACCTCTAGTGAAAAGGTGCTGAAGTAAGAAGGTTTGAGGGAAGGACTCTGACCTTTTACTTCTCCTACCCTAACATTTCCTGCTAGTGCCTCCTGTTTGCCTAACCTCATGGAAAGATAGCTGGCAAGGGAGCATGAGCAATTTAGTCCATAGAAGTCAACCTCCCAGGAAACAGAGCAGGAAAGAAAAGGGTGGAAGTGGATATTGCTGGTGATTGTGAGAGGGGAACAAAACATAATAACCAGCACAGGAGACGTTGTCCATCTTTCTAGAGACCTTTTTGTCTTAGTTTGCTATGGCTTCTCTAAAAGTCTGGGTATTATACCATAGACCAGGTGACTTATAGACAGTAAAACTTTATTGTTCATAGTTTTGGAGGCTAGAAGTGCAAGATCAAGGTGTCATCATGCTCGGGTTCTGGTAGGTGCTCTCTTCTGAGTTGTAGGCTGCCACCTTCTTATTGCATCCTCACATGGTGAAAAGGGACAAGGGCGCCTTAGGGGTTAAGATTTCAACATGTGAATTTATGATGGACATAAACATTCAGATCACAGTGCCCTTTTTATGATCATCTGACTCACTGTGTCCCGATCTTATGTTCTCTCAAAGGAAAGTCTTGTGTATCTCATATCTGTTGTCTTTATCACAGTGTTTACTGTAGTCTCTCAAACACTGGAATCATAATCTATAAAAATATAACTGGTTCATAACTGAGAACCATATAACTAGTGAACATTGGGAGCATATCTAAAAGCCAAAGCTAAATTTGCTTATTTTCTAATCTAGAACAGAGTAGAAGAATTAGAATGATAGAAAGGAAGAAGATGGGCATGGTGGTTAGAATACACGTGTGATGGGAATGAATGTGATCCATGGGCCTGAGTCATCATTGCCCATCGAGACACAGGAGTTTCTGTCTTCTTTAATTGTGAGGTAACTAGTACTCTGCAGTCCTACATACTCAGAGATTCTCAAGCAGAGGAGAGAAGAGAGAGAAAAAAATGATAGGATTTGTTGGAAAGACAAAACCACTGAGTGAATTCTAGGGAGAAAAATAGAGAAACATTGACTTTGACATTGCTTTCAAATAATTATCACACAAGCCCACCACTACTGTTGGCTGAAATATGCAATGATCAAGGCAAGGAATGTTTCCTATTTTTAACTTCTTTCAAGTATAATCATATTCTCCTACATAACATATACTCTAACCAAGCTGGATTTTTTGTCATTTCCTTACTTTTCCACTTCAATACATTTTACTCATTTTGTTTCTTCATCTTTAGCTATTGAAATTCTGCCCATCTGTAAAGATTTATTTCAATATTACTTCTGATCTTTGGTGAAACCCCCTAGTGGCTCAGATGGTAAAGCGTCTGTCTGCAATGCAGAAGACCTGGGTTCGATCCTTGGGTCGGGAAGATCCCCTGGAGAAGGAAATGGCAGCCCACTCCAGTATTCTTGCCTGGAAAATCCCATGGATCTCGNATATTACTTCTGATCTTTGGTGAAACCCCCTAGTGGCTCAGATGGTAAAGCGTCTGTCTGCAATGCAGAAGACCTGGGTTCGATCCTTGGGTCGGGAAGATCCCCTGGAGAAGGAAATGGCAGCCCACTCCAGTATTCTTGCCTGGAAAATCCCATGGATCTCGGAGCCTGGTAGGCTACCATCCATGGGGTCGCAAAGAGTCGGACACGACTGAGTGACTTCACTTTCACTTCACTTCTTGATCAACTTGTATTACTATGTATTATTCCCATGTAATTGATCACTTTTTTCATTATTTTAAAGTTTACTGTAAGATCTCTGAGAGTGGAGGCAGTATCGAATTAATCTTTGTTTTCTTTGCAACCACTAGCATAGTGCCTAGGATACACATCTTTGGTGTAAAGAGCCTTTGGATTCCTTGTTGTTCTTGTTTTTCAGTTGCTAAGTCCTGTCTGACTCTGCAAACCAATAGACTGCAGCACAGCAGGCTCCTGTGTCCTCCGCTAACTCCCAGAGTTTGCTCAAACTCATAACCATTGAGTCAGTGATGCCATCTAACCATCTCATCCTCTGTTGCCCCCTTCTCCTCTTGCCCTTCCCTTTCCCAGCATCAAGGTCTTTTCCAAAGAGTTGGCTCTTCACATCAGGTGGCCAAAGTATTGGAGCTTCAGCTTCAGCATCAGTCCTTCCAACATAGTGGGTGTAGCTTTTTGTTAGTGTGATTGACAATCCATCTCATCCTCTGTTGCCCCCTTCTCCTCTTGCCCTTCCCTTTCCCAGCATCAAGGTCTTTTCCAAAGAGTTGGCTCTTCACATCAGGTGGCCAAAGTATTGGAGCTTCAGCTTCAGCATCAGTCCTTCCAACATAGTGGGTGTAGCTTTTTGTTAGTGTGATTGACAATTGTGCAATCATTATTATGTATGTTAATAGAAACCATGGAAGATGTTCTTAGGAGTAAGGATTTAAAATGCCAGTGGATATGGATGTTGATGATTTGAAAACATCTGTCTTCATAAGACTGAGTTTCCCTCACAGAATGCTAATACTTCTGTTACTTTTATGAGCACTTTTTTCCTTATAAATCACCTATT
The DNA here is from genome assembly GCA_006410675.1 of Oreotragus oreotragus. Taxonomy (NCBI): domain Eukaryota; kingdom Metazoa; phylum Chordata; class Mammalia; order Artiodactyla; family Bovidae; genus Oreotragus; species Oreotragus oreotragus. Next base: position 127,750 of record SJYX01009045.1, read on the forward strand.
TCATAAAACTTTTTAAAAAGTTATCCTCAAGTTCTATAAAGGATGAAAAATGAAGATGCTGTTCTTTTCTAATTTGGGACTGTTCACCAGCATGATTCCCAGTTCGTTACTTACACCCTAGCAGGTATTCTCTATCATAGGATCTATTTCCAAATTAAAAGAGATAATATGCATTCTAACTGGATCCTTGTTATTTATCTAAAAACTGCAAATGAAATAATTACTTAACATTCTGCCTTCAAAATTTTATCCATTTTTAATAACTAAATTCTTTCACGTTAAAAAGTTTAGCACTTATCAGCAATTATGAATATAAAAATAAAGCCTAATGATATAATAAAATATAGTATATAAAATGGTGCAGAAATGTAACTGGTGGTTAATTAAGAGATAATGCCTGCAGTACTGAACAGTGTCATCCTTTGGCACAAATGTTAAGGTGAAAGAAAGTCATTATTTTAAGAGCAGAAAAGTAATTTATAAACATACTTATGCTGCAGCCTGATTTAGGAATACCACTGGATGACAAAGACAAGGACGGTTATGTAAAAGAATGGTGTTCTTGTGCCCATCTACTCTGCAACAGAATGCATTTCTGTTCTTATACAAAGTGCTCTATCTTGACTTTATTTTTCTTCTTTGTAAAATGGAGAACACATCTCTGCTTTAATTGCTTCATATGATTTTTATGATTTCAAACTAAAGAAAAAGAGAATATTGACAAGTTAAGCAATGTTATATAAATGTGAGAGAAGGCATATGCACACACACATACACACAAACACAGAAGAGATGTAAGCTGCACTGGTATTGGTTTTTCTTTCTTTTTTTTTTTTTGAATTGAAGTATTCATGCATTGGAGAAGGAAATGACAACCCACTCCAGTATTCTTGCCTAGAGAATCCCAGGGATGGGGGAGCCTGATGGGCTGCCATCTATGGGGTCGCACAGAGTCAGTCACGACTGAAGTGACTTAGCAACAGCAGCAGCAGCAGGGCTGTTTTAGTCATTTAGAAGACAGTGTATGCTCCACAATAATTTTCTTAACTATTCCCTGGTATATGCTCTGGGACGCATATATGACTAAGAATTAAGGTAAAATGGAGAGCACTTAAAGTTATCCATTCCTGAAAAAAAAAAAAAAATGAACTCACTAGGGACTTGAATGATATATTTCCTAGGTCACTTGTAAGATGGACTCCCCAGGTCATTTCTAAGATTTAAAATCCCTAATTTTAGTTTAAAAATAATATTTGCAATAATTTTAGCACAGGATTATAAAGAATATAAAATTATATAACAAATATTAATGTATAAGATCAAGCCAATAAGGTGACCAAATATAGAGCAATTAAAAATGTCCTTTAAGTGATTTTCAAAAACACTGTAGTGAATCAAAGGTCAGTTTAAGAAAGGCTTTCTCTGTGTGAGTTGAAATTTTATTTATATATCTATTATAAGTTGAAATATTATGATTTCAAGGGAAAAATATGTATATATATTTGGTAATTCAGATGACCAAAATATATTTCTCATATATTTGGTCTTCATTCATATTTCCAGGCTTACAGCTCCCCAAACCCTTAGAATTTCCTGAGCAATAAGACCAAAGGGAGCATCCCTTGTTATAATATTTGGTATCTTGTCCTCAGTTCTTGAAATCACTTCAGAGCCATAAAGCTGAAATGGGTATCATGTTACTTTTACAAGTCCCTTTCCACCATAACTTGGTTTGTGTTTATGAAGATAACTTTTGGAAAGCAACTAAGGATGGGGGCTGGTTGCCAGGGTAACTAATCATGAATAAAGAGTTGAAACTTTCAGTCCCACCCTCTGACTTCCAGAGAGGAGCAAGGAGCTGCAGGTTGAATCAATCAGCAATGGCCAATGAGTTCATCAACTATCCCTATGTAGTGAAGTCTCCATAAAAATCCAAAAGCAGGGGATTTGGAAAGCTTCTAGATCAGGGAACCAGGATGTTTTCATGTGCCATTGTGCTGGACCCAAAGCTCCAGTAGGACAGAAGGTGCTTTGTTTGGGACTTCACCCTATGTATCTCTTTATCTGGCCGTTGATTTGTATCCTTTAATATCCTTTGTAATAAATTGGTAATCTTGTGAGTAATAGAGTTTCCAGGATTTTCCCCGTGGCTCAGCAGTAAAGAATCTGCCTGCAATTCAGGAGATGCTGGAGACCTGGGTTTGATCCCTGAGTCAGGAAGATCCCCTGGAGGAGGGCATGGCAGAAGTTGCTTGTCAACCTGGAATCATGATTGGCATCCTGAGTTGGAGGAAGTCATTGGAAACTCCCATTTGTTGCTGGTAGGTCAGGTAATATCCTGAGCTTACAATTGGTGTTTGAGGTGGAGGGCAATCTTATGGGACTAAGCCCTTTACCTGTGGAATCTGAGTCTATTTCTGGGTAGATACTTTCAGAATTGACTTGAATTATCAGATATCTTGAATTCAGTGTCCGATAATTGCTTGTTGGTGTGGGCAAGGCTCCCTACACATGTTGGAATTGGGTCCAGGAACACAGAAAAACTAGTCATTTAAATCAAATATCTAGTATTTGTAATAATACTAGTTTTGATATATTAGTCAGTGATTAACCTGTTGTTTGACAATCAGTTATAACAACAATAAAGAATCAACAATGATAATGATCAGTGAATACATATAGATATGGCACTTGGAAGTCTGTAAAGTGTTATAATCAGATACCATGTAATGAGGTTTAATAAGTTTTTTGAATGAATAAATAAACATTACAGATTCTCATCATTCAGCAATTTTGTTTCTGTTTTCATGTGTTATATTTCCTTGCAATAAATAGTGTACATATAAATACATATGTGCACAGGTATACAATCTCGTGGGGGTAGATGTATTTTGAAATTCAGAAGTTTATTTTAGAAAAGTGATATGAAGCATACTGATCTGGGGTAACAGCTCATGTGGGTCTGAATCAGCACCTCATCCAAATATTTACAGTATATAGGAAACATAAAGTTTATGAAATACAAACCTCAGTCAGTATAAGTTCAAATTTTGGTGAACTGAATATGTTGGGCACCAAATTTGCAGAAACTCTCTTTTTAGAGCATTTTAGATTTTGGAATTACAGATAAGGTATAGGGCCCTGTATGGTAATGAATCTACCTGGAAATGCTGGAAATGAAGGAGATGTCAGTTCAGTCCCTGGATAAGGAAGATCCCCTGGAGGAGGAAATGGCAATCTACTCCAGTGTTCTTGCCTGGAGAATCCCATGAACAGAGGATCCTTGCAGGCTACCATCCATGGGGTTGCAGAGTCGGACATGACTGAGAACACACACACACAGAGGGTAGCTTGTGAGTGCTACGCTAGGTAGCTTCAGTCATGTCCAACTCTGCGACCCCGTGGACTATAGACCATCAGCCTCCTCTGTCTATGGAACTCTCCAGGCAAGAATACTGGAGTGGGTAGCTATTTCCTACTCTAGGGGATCATCCCAACCCAGGAATCAAACCCACGTCTCTTATGTCCACTGCATTGGCAGGCAGGTTCTTTACCAGTAGCACCACCTGGGAAGCCCAGTAGTTCTTACCAAGTCTAATTGAAATGACAAATATGATTATGTTGGCTTCCTTTCAATCTTTGAAGTTTTGTTAACCCCTTTTTCAGCTGAAGGAGAAGGGCTTTAAGTTGACTTGAGGTTCCCTAGGAATATGGAGGGGATGGTTTGGAGTCCTTCTGATGGAACCGAAGGCAGAATCAGAGGCAACTCTTTCCATGAGGGGATCTCAGTGAACTAGGTAAACACCAGCTTGAGAATGCCACAGAGTGGGAGAAAGGCAATTTCTCCATTTTTGCTTGGAACACACCATGGCTCAGTCAGACACGAAAGTCCTGAAGGTTGAATATGGAACAGTGCTATTTCTGCATCTCAAAATGTTGTGCTGCTTTAAGAAGCACAGGGAGGCAGCACTGCAGTGGTGAAACCACTCGTAAGTAGATTTGACCAGTAATACACATGGACCAAAAAAAAAAAAAAAATCCTTAAATCACCATGAGAAAAGATTTTCCCTGTGGTTGGAGTAGGGATGGGGGCTCTCAGGAATTTCCAGAAGTGGGTGAATTTGGTGGGAGCTTGAGATCTAATTGTGGTTTGGTGAATGTAAAAAGCTAGTAAGATTTGAGCATTAATGTTTTTATGACTCTTTTAGAAGACGCTTACTCCTTGGAAGAAAAGTTATGACCAACCTAGATAGTATATTCAAGAGCAGAGACATTACTTTGCCGACTAAGGTCCGTCTAGTCAAGGCTATGGTTTTTCCTGTGATCATGTATGGATGTGAGAGTTGGACTGTGAAGAAGGCTGAGCGCAGAAGAATTGATGCTTTTGAACTGTGGTGTTGGAGAAGACTCTTGAGAGTCCCTTGGACTGCAAGGAGATCCAACCAGTCCATTCTGAAGGAGATCAACCCTGGGATTTCTTTGGAAAGAATGATGCTAAAGCTGAAACTCCAGTACTTTGGCCACCTCCTTTGTGAAGAGTTGACTCATTGGAAAAGACTCTGATGCTGGGAGGGATTGGGGGCAGGAGGAGAAGGGGACGACAGAGGATGAGATGGCTGGATGGCATCACGGACTCGATGGGGGACGGCCGAGGATGAGACGGCTGGATGGCATCATGGACTCGATGGACGTGAGTCTGAGTGAACTCCGGGAGATGGTGATCAGCCGGGAGGCCTGGCGTGCTGCTCTTCATGGGGTCGCAAAGAGTCAGACACGACTGAGCAACTGAACTGAACTGAACTGAATACAGTGCAAACAGGAAAATCCTGAGGAAGTTTTGGTTACACATACATTTCCAAGAATTGCATGTTTAGGCTTAAAGTGCAACTTGTATACCATCATAAGCTAAAGTTATTGACAATATATGATTATTTAGCAGATGTGGTGGCAGAGGGGTGGGTGGGTTGCAGAACCATTTGTTGTTGTTGCTCAGTCTCTCAGTCATGTCCAACTTTTTATAACCCCATGGACTGTAGCATACCAGGCTTCCCTGTCCTTCACTGTATCCCAGAGTTTGCCCAAACTCACCTCCATTGATTCGGTGATGCCATCTAACCATCTAGTCCTCTGTTGCCCCCTTCTCCTCCTGCCTTCAGTCTTTCCCAGCATCAGGGTCTTTTCCAGTTAGTTGGCTCTTCCCATCACTTGGCAAAAGTATTGGAGCTGCAGCTTCACCATCAGTCCTTACAATGAATTCTCAGAGTTTATTTCCTTTAGGATTGACTAACTTGATTGATCTCCTTGCTGTCCAAGGGACTCTCCAACACCACAATTTGAAAGCATCTATTCTTCAGCGCTCAGCCTTCTTTATGGTCTAACTCTCACATCCTTGCATGACTACTGGAAAAAACAGAGCTTTGACTATACACACTTTTGTCAGCAAAGGGATATCTCTGCTTTTTAATATGCTGACTAGGTTTGTCATAGCTTTTCTTCCAAGGAGCAAGAATCTTTTAATTTCATGTCTGCAGTCACCATTCACAGTGATTTTGTAGCCCAAGAAAATAAAATCTGTCACTGTTTCCATTGTTTCCCCATCTATTTGGCATGAAATGATGGGACTGGATGCCATGATTTTAGTTTTTTGTATGTTGAGTTTTAAGCCAGTCTTTTCACTCTCATCTTTCACTTTCATCAAGAGGCTCTTTAGTTCCTCTTCACTTTCTGCCATAAGGGTGGTGTCATCTGCATATCTGAGGTTGTTGATATTTCTCTTGGCAGTCTTGATTCCAGCTTGGGCTTCATTCAGCCCGGCATTTCGCATGATGCACTGTGCATGTAAGTTAAATAAGCAGGGTGACAAGATACAGCCTTGACAAACTCCTTTCCATTTTGAACCAGTTCATTGTTTCATGTTCGGTTCTAACTGTTGCTTCTTGACCTGTATACAAGTTTCTCAGGAGGCAGGTAAGGTGGTCTGATATTCCCATCTCTTTTAAGAATTTTCTGCAGTTTTTTTGTGAGCCACACAAAGACTGTATCATAGTCTATGAAGCAGAAGTAAATGTTTTTCTCAAATTCTCTTGCTTTTTTCTATGATCCAACAGATGTTGTCAATTTGACCTCTGCAGAACCATACTGCCACCTAAATGGGAACTTTCATTTGGTTAATAATTATTTAGAATAAAAATTCTAGAAGACCAAAGAAAATGTTACGCTTCTCCCATCTGCAAACTATCCAAACAGAAAAACAGTCAAAAATACTGTCAGTGTGAATATGTGGGTCAAGAAGGAGGGATGGACTTGTGCTTGGCCAGTGACCATCCAAAATGTTAATCTGGTGTTTAAGACAATAATTTGGTCTGTTATTCCATTAGTATTCACTCTCTAAGTAATATTTATCCTTCTAAGAATCATGATTGACCCATTTTGTTTTGTGGGGGCATTTTTACTTCATTCAGTTCAGTTCAGTTCAGTCCAGTTCAGTTGCTCAGTCATGTCCGACTCTTTGTGACTCCATGAAACTCAGTACTCCAGGCCTCCCTGTCCATCACTAACTCCTGGAGTCCACCCAAACTCATATCCATTGTGTTGGTGATGCCATCCAACCATCTTTACCTCATTATTGAGTACCTTTAAGAAAAAAGAAACATATTCAGAGGGAATGATCAAGGTCAGTCTTTTAAGACAAAATAAATAGAATAATTTGGAATTTTAATTTCAGAAACTTATTGAAGCAGTATAAAAATCACTGTGCTCATTTGTATTTAGTTGAATGTAAATTAATAATGTATATTTATTTTATTCCCTGTAAATGATTTTTAATACCAGCAATTATAATCTTAGAGATATGGAATTCAATTAAGAACTAATTTTTCCTCTAAGTATCAAAGTCATTTTCAAGTTTTCAGTATATAAGAAACATTTTCTTTTTTAAATATAAATTTATTTATTTCAATTGGTGGCTAATTACTCTACAATATTATATTGGTTTTGCCATACATCAACATGAATCTGCCATGGGTATACACATGTTTCCCCATCCTGAACCCCCTCCCACATCCCTCCCCATACCATCCCTCTGGTCATCCCAGTGCACCAGCCCTGAGCATCCTGTAGCATGCATCAAATTAGATGCAACTGTTTATATTAAGAGAATAAGCTAAACCCAAAAAACCTGCAAAGACATATTTTAGTTTGAAAAAAAAAAAAAGTCAATGGAAACCACCTTATAAAGATATATCAGTTTGCAGCCACAAAAGCCAATTGTAGTATCAGGAAATTGCCACAATAAGAATTTATTAAGGAAAGAATGGCGTCACTTATATTCACTGAATGCAATCATTTGTTAAAACTCTAGTCTGTCTGTTCTAATTTGTTTTTGATAAGCCACTAATATGGTTCCTATCACTTCTATTCAAAGCTCTTTTTATAGGGTTTTCTCTTTGTTCTACAGCATTGCCACTAGTAAGAGATTTCAATTGTGTAAAAGAAAGAATGGCTAAAAATTCTGTTGATTCATTGTTAACCAGAGAGCACTGAATAGTCACCTGAGAGTTACATGGAATGATAACAGATTTGAGACTGAAAGAAAGAAAGAAAATAAATGTAAATATTAGTGAACTCATTTTCCCTGTAGGAGTATTGATTTCATTCATCTTGCTTGATAAATGGGATGCCTAAACAAAAATCCAAATCTAAAGTCATCAATTGAACAGGAATCAGGAGTGGAGTAGAGGATGGGTGAAATGATGAATGTAACTTTGTTAAAAGAAGAAAAAATGCAATCCTTCTTGATGAGGGATTCATCATTTTTCTTGTGTTCAAGCCATCTTAATAAGCATTTGATAAATCCCCATTTAGGTATAAAAGAAAAATTATGTTTAAAACTTAGTTCATGGGTCATCTTTCAAATATTTCATTATAATAAATAAAACAACTTTATCACATTCCCTGTATGATTATTGAATGCCGTGGCTTTAACTTTTCTAATAGTAATGGAGAAATACTAAGAAATTTCATCATGAACAATAGCAAATTTATGATAAAATAATGTATCATGTGTATTTCCTTAGTAACATTGAGAACAGTTTATATGAAACTTTCACCACAAATATTGGCCTCAGTAGATAGCCCATTATTCCAACTGCATATATGCAGAGTTAAGATGAAGCTATTCTCACAGGAATTCTATAATATTAAAATGTGAGGGATTGTGAAAACTATAAAATCTGTGGAATGAAGTTTGAGAATACAAATGTTTACAACTGTTAGTGTGTGCATGCCAGCTATCATACATATACATATGAAAGTTTCAGAGTGAACTGGAAGGGATAAAAGAACAATCACGGTTTCTCTCATTTCATATAGAAAGCTAGTCTTTCCATTTATCTCCATTGAGTAGGTTGTCTACTCCAGATAGTTGTGCTAGAAGGCATTTTTCTAGCAAAATTGTATTATATTCAGCATGAAAATAAAAGGATAAAGATTTATTGAATTTTTTATTGGCCAGATTGGGAAGATGTAATCTATTTGAAAAAAAAAATACATGTAAAAGTAAAATATTATGTGCACAACCTAAAAGTCTTCAGTGGTATCTAAATATTTGTTCCACTCATTGCAATAGTACACATTTAATGTCTTAGCAAATAACCAATATTTTGTATGACTTTAGTGAGAAAAAAATAACATTTGATCTGACCACATCCCTAATAAGTAAAACTATAAGGGAGTGAGAAATGAATAATCTGTTTGCAAAGGCATCTTTGTTAAGTAGGAAAAGAAATATAATTTGGATGACATTCCAGGCAATAGCTACTCTTAATTTAGTTCCTATTCTGCTGCAGGAAGTTTACAGTATTAGAATATGTAATTATCAAAATATGCCAGCAAGGTATTATGAGTACCCCTGCTTTTTGAAAGTTTGCTTTAAGTAATTTCACTTTACTTAAAAGCTACATTAATACCAGTTTTCCTTAATGGAAAGAAATACAAACAAGGTTTTTACTTTTATGGGAGAAAAGTGAAAAGCAAAAATAGTACTCAGTATTTGTTTTCTAGTTAGCTAAAGGCAGCACACACCCTGAGCAAGAGAAGTGGCACTGCCAAGCTCCTTCCCAGACAGCTACACTTGGCCTCTCAGCATCAAGTCACCAGAGCTTTGAACTGTGTCTGTGAGTGTTTGTGCTTAATCTTGATTTATTTTGTGTATCTGTTAGCAAGATGTGATAAGATGTGATAAGATCATTGCCATTTTGCAATAGGGGATGGGAGAACCTGTGTTATTGTTATCAATGTTGTCTCCAAATTACAAATCTGCTACAGAAGCTCAGAGAGAGCAGATGACTTGCCCATGTTTGCATAGCTAGTCAATGACAGAGTTGGAATTCAGACCCAGATGTTATTCAACTAAGTTTGCCTGAAAGGAAGTACCTTAGCTCTTAACAGTGAGACATCAGTCTTGGGGAATGGGTATAATGCAGGGTTATTTCACTGAGAGCAGGGACAGAGTATTAGGTCTGCAGTATTTTGAATTTTCCCATTGTTTAAGGGAAATAGAGTAAAAATGTCAGCCTTCTTACCTGGAAATGTTTATCTGAAATGAAGTAATACTAGCTGAAATTCCTGCATGGGTCTTTGCCATGTGAGCACACACAGATGACAAGGGAAAAGTCATTCTGGGATTGCAGAGCATCATTAAATATTTTGCAAAAGGTTGAAAATATAATAATAATACTTTTTCCAAGATAGATTTAGGTGATCAGAGATAATTTGTTCATTAAGTTAGAGAGTCACCAATTATCTCTAGTGGGTTTAACAGCTGGACATATTTAATTTGTATCATCTAGACATGACTTTCTCAATAAATTTTCAGACAAATAAAACTACTCTTTAATGCTGTGCATGATCATTAGTTACAAAAGGCAGCTGATGTTCCAAGAATGTTATGTGTATTTCACCTCACTTAATGAAATCGTAGTATTGTTTCCTTTGTATTTCTCATTCAAAATTACAACACCAGCTCTGGATATGCATCTGCAGTGTTGTATGTGGAATAATTTGCACCAGATAATGTGGCTGTTTGACTACTTTATTTAGTCAAATTTGATCTAGTTATTTAGTACTGTTGTACCACTCTTTCATATGGAAAACAATTCATTGCGGGGGGGCTAAAATGGGGGGCTGTTGCTCACCCTTGGATCTCTTGCTAATATTTTTGATTGAAGAGAGATTCTACTAATTTTGGAAAATCCCTTACACATTTACTCTAATACGATGAGCACTTTTAAACTTAGAGTGAGGAAATCTTACAAAAGCAAAATTGACCACCTATGGCTATCTCCTTATCACTACTTAGATGAATTACACTTACTGTTAAGTTAGGATGCCCTAGAATTCCTAGTTCTTACCCTAATAAGTTCATGAGGTAAATGTAACCAAATGGCAAGATCCGACTTTGATCATGTGCTTGTGTGCCAATACATTTGTAAAATTTATAATGTGTTCATTACAGCACGTTGGTGCTGGGAAGCACCATTAAGGTAACTTAATTAGAGGAAAATGAGGTCCACAGAAGCTGGTTTGTGACAGAATTAGGACCAGAATCAATAATTTATCTCTCCCCATCCAGAGTGTATTCTATGTTTCACCTTTTTTATTTTATTTGAAGATATGGGAAACATAATTATTTATTTTCTTTGTACTATTTATTCATTTAAGAAATGTGGTTATGTAAAATATTTCCTGAAAAATGTGATTTAAGAGACAGTTTCTGAGGACAATTTAGGTTTTATTGTAAGCATGCTTTTTATTGTAATATTCTTCTGCATCCTAGGGAACACTTCTATATGGTTATTATTGAAATTCATTTCTTACACTTAACATTCAGGTGCATATTGTATAGTTTAGAAAGATTCATTGAAAGATAAATATTATGTTTTTTTTAATCTATGGAACAAAGGAAATGATCATCAAACAAAATCTTAAAATATTTATGAAGTATAGTGTCCCCTTTTGGAAAGGATTAAGGACAAGAGAAAAAGGAGGGGGAAAACCCTTTTTTTTCTGATATTGGAATGAAAATACTAAATGATAATGCTTGTTTTGCTTAACCTCATGTCATTTCATGTATGCTTCACAGTATTACTATACACTGACATTAAATGCCTCAGGATTCCATCCCCAATTGAATGTTTCTTATATAAGTAAAAACAATTCATAATTTTATGAATATGGATGATTGGTATAGAAAACTGCAGCTTAGAATTTGGCATTTGGGGTTTTATAACATTCTAAACATATATATTGCAGTCTCTTCTCTTTCTAAATGCTCTTTTGCTTAATTCCATCAACAATTTTCTTTGAAATACTCTTTTCTCATCTTCTCTCTCTTCCCTTCTCTGTTCTCACATATTCTCCTGTATATGCTAGTGTTTCCATCAATCTGTCCTATTAGATTCCCTTTACTTCCTTCCTTTGATATTTTCTTATTGAAGGTCCTAGATACTGTGGTGATTAAGGGCTCTGAATTCACAGGATGGCTAAGATAGATAGGTTTATCACAGATTAGCAGTGGAGCCAGTTACCCATTCTTATTGCCTCTGAAGTGGAAATGGCTTCATAGTATAGTAGCCCAAGTCATCCTTTGAAACAGGTGCCCTTAATTTTTCTTCAACTAAATGCAGTATGGCTTTATTGATATGGCTTACATTTCTTTGATTCAGGTTTCTGACAGGCACATCCGAGGGGTTTCTGGATTCAAAGGGGGAAGGGGACTAGAGAGATAGAAATGATTAAGATTTTTAAAGAAGCATTGGCAGATACACAAAATAGAACCTCCATATCAACCAAAAAGAGTCCCTGAACCAGTTAGATAACAGACCAATAAACAGAGGTGAGAGAAATTTCAAGTAAGACATGTAGACATGTATTTTGATGGTCCAGACTTAATAACATTACCACTCACTTCAGACCTCTTGGCCTTGTAAATGATAGAATCCAAAATTAAAGGTTGACTGACCTGATTGTTATCAGTAGGAATGAGCTTAAATAGTACATTGGTAGGCATTTTATTTTGAATCCTCAGTATCCAGAAGAGGCCGAAGCCTTTTCCCAACCAACCACTGGATATTCTTAGACAGAACTCTTCCCTCTTAAAAAAAAATAGTATGGTACCTTTGTTTCAACAGTTATAAATATGACACTTGTTAACATAGGAAATTGTCCAGAAAGGGTTATGGGTAGCCTTTCAGTTCAGTTCAGTCTCTCAGTCGTGTCCCACTCTTTGTGACCCCATGAATCGCAGCATGCCAGGCCTCCCTATCCATCACCAACTCCTGGAGTTCACTCAAAGTCATGTCCATCAAGTCGGTGATGCCATCCAGCCATCTCATCCTCTGTCGTCCCCTTCTCCTCCTGCCCCCAATCCCTCCCAGCCTTTAAGCATTCATTTCTTTGCTCCTTGTAAATAAAGTTTGTGTTATCAGAAGCCCTTTCTTTTTAGGCTCCTGTGTTCTTCAAAATGTGACCTGATCTATTAAATTAAATCATCATCAAAAACGTTTAGGGTTGAGTGGCATTTAAAAATACTCACACTGGATGCTTGAGGCTGGTGCACTGGGACAACACAGAGGGATGGTACGGAGAGGGAGGGGGGTTCAGAATGGGGAACACATGTATATCTGTGGTGGATTCATGTTGATGTATGGCAAAACCAACACAATATTGTAAAGTAATTAAACTCCAATTAAAATAAATAAATTTATATAAAAAACAAAACAAAAAAATACTCATAAACACTATACTGCATTGTTCTTTTAGAAATGAAACAATAATGGACTTGTGGAAAATAATAACGCCATACTTGACTTATCTCACCTTAAGACTCAGATGTCAACATATGGGAACATAAAAGCTAAAATATTCTTGTTTCTTTGTTTATGCAATATTAACTTACTGTTTATTGACCATACTTTGTGTATCATCTTCTTAGCAATTATATTACTAAGGTAATTGTGTTTTATATAGTAGAACTGACATATTCACAAGCACATTTTCAGGAAAATAAAGACGACTTCCATGATCAATTCAGTTCAGTTCAGTTCAGTTCAGTCACTCAGTCCTGTCCGACTCTTTGTGACCCCATGAACCACAGCAAACCAGACACAATAGCACTCATCTCACGTGCTGGTAAAGTAATGCTCAAAATTCTCAAGGCCAGGCTTCAGCAATACATGAACCATGAACTTCCACATATGGTGTTAGAAAAGGCAGAGGAACCAGAGATCAAATTGCCAACATCCGCTGGATCATGGAAAAAACAAGAGAGTTCCAGAAAAACATCTACTTCTGCTTCATTGACTATGTCAAAGCCTTTGACTGTGTGGATCACCACAAACTGTGGAAAATTCTGAAAGAGATGGGAATACCAGACCACCTGACCTGCCTCTTGAGAAACCTATATGCAGGCTAAGAAGCATCAGTTAGAACTGGACATGGAACAACAGACTGGTTCCAAATAGGAAAAGGAGTACGTCAAGGCTATATATTGTCACCCTGTTTATTTAACTTCTATGCAGAGTACATCATGAGAAACGCTGGGCTGGAGGAAGCACAAGCTGGAATCAAGATTGCTGGGAGAAATATCAATAACCTCAGATATGCAGATGACACCACCCATATGGCAGAAAGTGAAGAACTAAAGAGCCTCTTGATGAAAGTGAGAGAGGAGAGTGAAAAAGTTGGCTTAAAGCTCAGCATTCAGAAAACTAAGATATTGGCATCTGGTCCCATCACTTCATGGCAAATAGATGGGGAAGCAGTGGAAACAGTGGCTTACTTTATTTTTCTGGGCTCCAAAATCACTGCAGATGATGATTGCGGCCATGAAATTAAAAGATGCTTACTCGTTGGAAGGAAAGTTATGAGCAACCTAAAGAGCATATTATAAAACAGAGACATTATTTTGCCAAAAAAGGTCCGTCTAGTCAAGGCTATGGTTTTTCCAGTGGTCATGTATGGATGTGAGAGTTGGACTATAAAGAAAGCTGAGTGCCAAAGAATTGATGCTTTTGAACTGTGGTGTTGGAGAAGACTCTTGAGAGTCCCTTGGACTGCAGGGAGATCCAACCATCCTAAAGGAGATCAGTTGGTTGTCCATCCAACCTTCTGGACATGGAGATCCAGTCCATCCTAAAGGAGATCATTCCTGGGCGTTCACTGGAAAGACTAATGTTGAGGCTGAAACTCCAATATTTTGGCCACCTGATGTGAAGAGCTGACTCATTGGAAAAGACCCTGATGCTGGGAAGGATTGGGGGCAGGAGGAGAAGAGGACGACAGAGGATGAGATGGTTGGATGGCATCACTGACTCAATGGACATGAATTTGGGTAAACTCTGGCAGTTGGTGATGGACAGGGAGGCCTGACTTCCATTATAGTTAGATCTATATAAGCTTACTTGAAACTATTTAGACCTAATTTCTCTTCAAATTGCCATGAATTGTATACATCTTCCCACTCTATTGTTACTGACTGAAACTGTAACTCATCAATGGCATTCACACCTCTAAATTGCCATAATCAACTTTATGATTGCTTGTGATAATTTGTAATTTCTCTTTGAATATTGCTTGCCTTTATTGTAGAAGTGAAACTGAATGGAAACCATGAAAGTAAATAAATGGAGTAAAATATATCTTTCTAATATATGTTCTCAGTTATCTAGAACAGATTGCTAATTTAATTTTCTTTGGTTCTTTTAAAAAAGGTCACTTTGGGGTCATCTTTTCTTCCCTCTTTATATTCTCTCTCTAGTTAAGAGATTATATCTATCATACAGCATTATCAATTGCTGCATGCCTGCCTCTGCAAGTATACTGTGTCATTTATTCTCACATCTTGTTCTGGATATTTATTGCTTCATGAAAAATACTCTAAAACGTGATGGCTTAAACTGGCTTGAAACAACAACATTCTTCTTCTCTTCTTCTGCCGTTTCTTGTTAATACTAGTGGTAGTAAGAGTTTTGTTATATTTTATGAATTTGTGCGTGAAAAATTTGGCAAAAGCTTGGCTGGGTGGTTCAACTCTGACCTACATGGCGTAAGTCTAGGCAGTTGATGCTGGAGGACCTATGTAAAATATGATTTCTTGACACAAATATCTTCTGATATCTTGGTGCTCCTTGACTTCTCCCTATTTCTTCAACTGGTGTCTCATTTAGCCATGACTTCTCTGTATGGCCTGGGCTTCTCACAGCGTGGTAGTCTCAGAGTGATCACACTTCTTATATGGTAGCTGGCTTTCCCCAGAGCAAGTGTTCCCAGAGGCCCAGGCAGAAGTGGCAAGACTTGCTGTGACCTAGCTTCAGAACTCTTAGAACATCACTTCTCCCACACTGAATTAGTGAAACGTGTTTTTAAGTTAGCCTTCATTCAAGAAAAGGGGAGAAATAGATTCTGCCTCTCCATAAAGGGATGGTGATGGGCTTCCCAGGGGTGTTAGTGGTAAAGAACCTGCCTGCCAATCAGGAGACATAAGAAATGCAGATTCAATCCCTGGGTCAAGAAGCTCCCCTGGAGGAAAGCATGGCAACCCACTCCAGTATTCTTGCCTGAAGAATCCCATGGACAGATGCCTGGCAGGCTACAGTCCATAGGATTGCAAAGAGTTGGACACGACTGAAGTGACTTCGCACACACATGATGGGATGGTATACACATATAAGGGAGGGAAAGAATTCATGATGGCCATCTTAAAGACAATCTCCCACACATCTCCAACTTTTTGAGGGAAAAATGCTGTGTTATTATTCATCTTTATTTCTTCAGTACCTTGTAGAATGTTGGTATATCCTTGGGTTCAGTAAATGAAAAAGTGACTGACTATAGTTCTCAGAAATTTCAATATCCCTCCAAAAAAGAGTTACTGAATTTACAATTGCCTACTAAATACCTCTATCTGGCATCTCTTTCTGGTGTCTAAAATTCTACAGGCCCAAAATGGAGCTCATGAAAATAGTTTCTCTTATCTCACCATTTTCCCAGTCATGCTGGCTCAATAGCTAAGAATCCTGGAGTCCACCATTTTTACAGCCTTTCACATTCAGCTTCTTTTGATTCATCCTTCTCTCATCTGTCCCCTCCTTTCCAGTCCTTTGGCTACTGAAGCATCTCACACCCTCCTAACTTCTCTTTTCAACTATTATAATAGCGTTCTAATTTTCTTTCTCTCCACCCTGACCTCTATTATTTATCCTGTACTGCCAATTAAATTTTTGTAATCCATAGCTCTGATCACGTCACTTCTCAACTCCATGCTATTGTGGGTTACAGTACTCAGTCATGCATGATCATGCTTTTTGTTTGTGTGAAAGTCCTGTTTGTTGCCCATTGGTAGGTGAATGCTGAAGCCCTCAATCTTGTTAGATAGTAAGTGAGCCTTCTAGAGGTTCCCATAGCAAGCTGCCCTGTGTTTTGTAGTGCCATTTTGTTTCTGTGTCCCTTTGTCTCTATGTCTCTCATTGTCTCTTTCTTTCTCTGGATCTCTCTGCCTTTGTCTCTCAATTTGTCTCTCACTCTCTGTATATGCGTGTGTGTCTCTGTGTGTGTATGTAGGTGTATGTGTGTGATTTTCACTGAACATTAAGGGAGGGACTATATTGTGTGTGTTTATGTTTCAAGAGCCCAACACAGTACCTTACACATAATAGGTATCTAAAAATATGTGATATAAAGATAAAAAAATGAATGGTGGCATATTATAACATATGCCTGGATAAATCATGTGTAATGGATAGACATCAGGGAAAAATGCATTGGGAGAGAGGTGCTTTTGAAAGCTTCCATTCTCATCTTTCAGTGCCATAGTTCATGGGCCTTACCCTGGCTTCTCAGGATCCTCATTAGTATGTGCCAGTTAATGAATTCCTTGGAGGTAGCCATGAATACATCAAACTATATTTAAGATTGTGTGTACTCATGTCCCTTGGCTAGAGATGAGCATCATCATGGGACAGGGGGCACTGGGCTTCTCCCAGTTTTGAGACTGTGTGGCAAAAGAGGGGGTGGCAATTGGATGGTGAAAAATACCTGGCAAATTTCTCCTTTTCTTACCCAGAGTCCACCCTCTTTGCCTGATTTGCAACCCAGAATCTTTTAGATGCCACATTGCCTGCATTCAAACATCTCTACCATTTCTCCATGCATAAATTTTCACTCCTGCTCTGCCTTTCCTTTCTTCTCTTTTTCTAAATCCTTTATTACTGGAAGTGTCATATTTCACTTCAAAACTAGAATAACAATATCAATAAGTGGTCATTCACTCTGGGGGGTTGGCTGTTGTTATTATTTTAACATTTAATAAAGTTTATATACTTTCAAAAATTGTGTTTATTGTGTGTGTTTCTAGTATATAGCATAATAATTTGATATTTGTATATATTGTATTATGAAAATCCCCACAATTAGTTTAGTTATCACCCATCACCACAGTTTCAATTTTTTTCTTGAAATGAAAACTTTTAATATTTACTCTTTTAGCAATTTTTAGATATTCAATACAGTATTATTATCTATAGTTATGTTGAATATTACATCCCCAGGGCTTATTTATTTTATAACTGAAAGTTTGTACTTTTTGACTCACTTCACACATTTCCCCCACCCTCATCCCCATCTCTGGCAACCACCAACTTGTTGTCTAGATCTGTTAGGTGTTTTTATATTTTAGATCTTACATATAATTGAAGTCATATGGTGTTTGTCTTTCTCTGTATGACTTCTTTCACTTAGCATAATGCCCTTGAGATTTAGCCATGTTGTCAAAAATGGCAGGGGTGCTTTCTTTTTATTGCCGAGTAACATTTCTTTGTATATGCATACATATATTCTTTGCATCTGTATATATGTCAGTGTATGTGTGTATATGGCACATATTTATCCATTCATCTTTCAACAAGTTGCTTCCATGTCTTGGCTACTGTAAATAATGCTACAACAAACACGTGGGTACTGGTATCTAGTCAAATTAGTTCATTATATTATTATGTTAATATCATAAATATCACCCTTGTTATGTGGGAAAGACATGACCTAAAAAGATATATCTTTATCTATTGCAATTTGTAATGTCTGGTAGTGTGTTACATACAGGTATATTTTATCTGAATCTCAGCAATATCATATACTAGTTATCAATTTTTATCTCTGAATCTGTTTTCATATCTGAAAAAAATGGGGACAATAATACCTATTACAAAATGTTTTTATGGAGAGTAAATTAGATAATATATATAAACCACTTACAGTACAAGTTCGTTTCTATTGTGTTAGTTCTCACTTGGACTAGTTGAAAATTTATTTATTTAACTGTTCTGTGCCTTAGGTCTTCATCTGTATCATGTGGAGCATGAATAAGAAAACAGATATAAAGACCTTAGAATAGTGCTTTGCAAACTACAGTGCCTTGCAAACTCAATAAATGTTAGGTGTTATGGCAGATTGGACTTTGCACATTTTGTCAGCCTTCTTTTTTTAATGCATTCTTTGTAGTTTACCATAAAGATCAAAATCTCTTACATTTTTATCAGTGTCTTATAAAGATTTTGTCACAGTGAGGGAGTGACTACCGATGATGAAGAGTGTCACTTCTACATGCATATGCTTTTACATTTTAGCAGACATAGCAAATATAGTATTTTATTTGCCTTATATTGATACTTAAGTTAGAAATCTTATACATTTAAATTTAATGTAAACTTCTATTTACACTTGTCTTTGTGAGAACAGACATTTAAAAAGAAATGACTAAAGAGAATGGGAAAGGAGCTGTGGAGGAAAGTCAGAATTTTCAAGACTTGCTATAATCCTAGGAAAGTTCCCTGAATTTTTAAGTCAGTAGTACTACTTTTAACATCAGCCACCTTCTTTAGCCAGGCTGCTTTGCAAAATCTCAGAGAGAGTGCCACTTTGCTTTTCTCACCTTTTTTTTTTAAATAAAAGATGTGTATATTTAATGTTTAAAACATAATGCTATTTTTTTATAAATACATATAGTGAAATGATTGTTACAGTAAGGCTAATTAGTATATCCATCCCTCACATAGTTGCCATTTTGTGTGTATGTGTGGTAAGAACAACTGACATCTACTTTTATTTTTTAACTTTATTGAAGTATAGTTGATTTACAATGTTGTTTTAATTTTTTCTGTACAGTAGAGTGATTGAGTAATACATATATTTATTATTTTTCATATTCTTTTCCATTATGATATACCACAGGATATTCCCTGGTAGCTTATACAGTAAAGAATCTGCCTGCAATGTGGGATACACAGGTTTTATCAAAAACATGGGTTGGGAAGATCCCATGGAGAAGAACATCACTTCCTATTCTTGCCTGGAAAATTCTATGGACAGAGGAGCCTGGTGGGTTATAGTCCATAGTTTTGCAAAGAGTCAGACATGATTAAATGACTAACACTTTCACTTTCATTGATTGTAGTTGCCTGTGCTATACAGTAGGATCTTGTTGTTTATCCATCCTATATAAAATGAGTCTGCTAATTCCAAACTTCCAATTCTTCCCTCCCTCACCCTACTCCCCCTTGGCAGCCAGAAGTCTGTTCTCTATGTATCTGACTCTGTTTTTCTTTTGCAGGTATGTTTATTTTTGTCATATATTTGATTCCATATATAAGTGATATCATATGGCATTTGGCTTTCTCTTTCTTTGTATGATAATCTCTAGATCCATCCATGTTGCTGTAAGTGGCATTGTGTCATTCTTTTTTATGGCTGAGTAGTATTTCCCTGTGTATATGAGTTTATATGCGGTTGTTTTTCAGTCACCAAGTCGTGTCTAACTCTTCATGACCCCACAGACAGCAGCACACCAGGCCTCCCTGTCCCTCACCATCTCCCAGAGTTTGCCCAAGTTCATGTCCATTGCATCAGTGATGCCATCCAGCCAACTCATCCTCTGTCATCCCCTTCTCCTCCCACCTTCAATCTTTCCCATCATCAGGGTTTTTTTCCAGTGAATCAGCTATTCACATCAGGTGGCCAAAGTATTGGAGATTCAGCTTAAGCATCAGTCCTTCCAAAGAGCATTCAGGACTGATTTCCTTTAGGATTGACTTGCTTGATCTCCTTGCTGTCCAAGGGATTCTCCAGCAAGAGTCTTCTCCAGCACCACAGTTATTTATTTTTTATTACAAGTAGAAATATGTTATTTTTATTTACATATAAATCCAGCTTTGTCTGGATATATGCCCAGGAGTTGTTGGATATATGCCCAGCATTGCTGGATCATACAGTAATTCAATTTTTAGTTTTTTTGAAGAGCCTCCATACTGTTTCCATAGTGGGTGAAATAATTTATATTACCATCAATAGGGCAGGAGAGTTCCCTTTTCTCTAAACCCCATCCTGCATTTATTATTTGTAGACTTTTTAATGATGGCCATTCCGACTGGTGGGAGGTGGTACTTCATAATAGTATTGATTTACATTTCTCTAATAATTAGTGACGTTAAATATTTTTTATGTGCTTTTTGGCCAGCTGCACTGAAGTCTACTCTTTTACTAACAGCAAATTTCTCAGCTCTCTTTTGAGGTTTCCATGATGACAGCAAGGTTTCATTGTTGTGGTTGTTACCATCCCTTATTATTATCCATTTCTACTTTTCTAGATAATACACAGAATAATACTCATGGGGGCCAATGAAACGTACCTCAGAGTGATGTGTTACAGTAGGTTGCATTTCTATGGTAATGATACAGNACTAATAGCAAATTTCTCAGCTCTCTTTTGAGGTTTCCATGATGACAGCAAGGTTTCATTGTTGTGGTTGTTACCATCCCTTATTATTATCCATTTCTACTTTTCTAGATAATACACAGAATAATACTCATGGGGGCCAATGAAACGTACCTCAGAGTGATGTGTTACAGTAGGTTGCATTTCTATGGTAATGATACAGAGTTTCTTCTTCATTTTTGTAAGAAGATACTGGAGTGGATTGCCATTTTCTTCTCCAGGGGATCTTCCCGACCCAGGGATCGAACCCGGGTCTCCCACATTGGACGCAGATGCTTTAACTGCTGAGCCACCGGGGAAGGCCATAAGAAGACACAGTGAACTAGATTTGTCTTTAATTATGAAAATATCCATCCATAGTTCTTCAGGCACTCTCTCTACCAGATCTAATTCCTTGAATCTATCCCTCACCTCAAGTGAATAATCATAAGGGATTTGATTTGGGTTATATCTGAATGGCCTAGTTATTTTCCCTATTTTCTTCATTTTAAGCTTGAATTCTACAATAAGGAGCTCATGATCTACGCCACAGTCAGCTCCAGGTCTTGTTTTTGCCAACTCTATAAAGCTTCTCCATCCTTTGGCTGCAAAGAACATAGTCAGCATGATTTCAGTATTGATCATCTGGTTATGTCCATGTGTAGAGTCATCTCTTGGGTTGTTGGAAAAGGGTATTTGCTATAACCAGTGTATTCTCTTGACAAAACCCTGTTGGCCTTTGCTGTGCTTTATTTTGTACTCTAAGGGCAAACTTGCCTGTGACTCCAGGTATCTCTTGATCTCCTACTTTTGGATTCCAGTCCCCTATGATGAGAAGTATATCTTTCTTGGTGTCAGTTCTAGATTGTCTTGTAGGTCTTCATAGAACTGGTCAACTTTAGCTTCCTCAGCATCAATGGTTGGGGCATAGACTTGGATTACTATGATGTTGAATGGTTTGCCTTGGAAATGAACTGAGATTATTCAGTCATTTTTAAGGATGCACTGTGTTTTGAACTATTTTGTTGACTCTGAGGGCTACTCCATTTCTTCTAAGGGATTCTTGCACACAGTAGTAGATATAATGGTCATCTGAACAAAATTTGCCCATTCCTATCCGTTTTAGTTCATTGATTCCTAAGATGTTGATGTTTAGTCTTGCTATCTCATGCTGATCATGTCCAATTTACCTTGATTAGTGGACCTAACATTTCAGGTTCCTATGCAATATTGTTCTTTACATCATCTGACTTTACTTTCACCATCAGGCACATCCATAACTGAGTGTCATTTCCATTTTGGGCCAGCCTCTTCATTCTTTCTAGAGCTGTTAATAATTGCCCTCTGCTCTTCTCCAGTAGCATATTGGACACCTTCTAACCTGAGGGGCTCATCTCATCTTTGCCTTTTTGTACTGTCAATTGGGTTCTCTATGCAAGAATACTGGAGTGGGTTTCCATTTCCTCCTCCAAACAAAGCTAATGGAGGTGATAGAATTCCAGTTGAACTATTTAAAATCCTAAAAGAGATGCTGTTATAATGCTGCACTTAATTTGTCAGCAAATTTGGAAAACTCAGCAATGGCCACAGGTTTGGTAAAAGTCAGTTTTAATTCCAATCTCAAAGAAGGGCAATGCTTAAGAATGTTCAGACTACCATACAATTGCACTTATTTCACATACCAGCAACATAATGCTTAAAATCCTTCAAGCCTAGGCTTCAGCAGTACATGAACTAAGAATTCCAGATGTACAAGCTGGGTTTTGAAGAGGCAGAGGAACCAGAGAACAAATTGCCAACATTTGTTGGCTCATGGAGAAAGCAAGGGAGTTCCAGAAAAACATCTGCTTCATTGACTATGCTAAAGCCTTTAACTGTGTGGATCACAAAAAGCTGTGGAAAATTCTTAAAGAGATGGGAGTACCAGACCACCTTTCCTACTTCCTGAGAAACTTGTAATGAGGGTCAAGAAACAACAGTTAGAACCAGACATGAAACAATAGACTGGTTCAAAATTGGGAAAAGTGTATGATAAGTCTGTATATAATCACCTTATTTAACTTCCCTGGTGGCTCAGATGGTAAAGTGTCTGTCTAAGATGCAGGAGACCCTGGTTCAATCCCTGGGTTGGGAAGATCCCTTGGAGAAAGAAATGGCAATCCACTCCAGTACTCTTGCCTGGAAAATCCCATGGACAGAGGAGCCTGGTAGGCTACAGTCCATGGGGTCGCAAAGAGTCAGACACAACTGAGTGACTTCACGTTCACGTTCTGTCACCTTATTTAACTTCTGTGCAGAGTACATCATGTGAAATGCTGGGCTGGATGAAACACAAATTCAAATCAAGATTGCTAAAAGAAATATCAACCACCTCAGATATGCAGATGATACCACTCTAATGGCAAAAAGTGAAGAGGACCAAAGAGCCTCTTGATGAAGGTGAAAGAGGAGTGAAAAAGCAGGCTTAAAGCTCAACATTCAAGAAACTAAGATCATGGCATCAGTTTCCATCATTTCATCACAATAGAATGGTAAAAATTGGAACCAGTGACAGATTTTATTTCTTGGGCTCTGAAATCACTGCAGATGGTGACTGCAGCCATGAAATTAAACGACACTTGCTCCTTGGAAGTAAAGCTATGACAAACCTTGATAGTATATTAGAAAGCCGAGACATCCCTTTGCTGATCAAGATCTGTATAGTCAAAGCTGTAGTTTTTCCAGTAGTCATGTATGAATGTGGGAGTTGGACCATAAAGAAGGCTGAGCACCAAAGAATTGATGCATTCAAACTGTTGTGCTGGAGAAGATTTTTGAGAGTCTCTTGGACTGCAAGGAGATCAAACCAGTCAATCCTAAAGGAAATCAATCCTGAATATTCATTGGAAGGACTGATGCTAAAGCTGAAACTCCAGCACTTTGGCCACCTGAAGCAAAGAGCTGACTCACTGTGAAAAGACCCTGATCCTGGACAATTTGAGGGCAGGAGGAGAAGGAGGTGACAGAAGATGAGATGTTAGATAGCATCACCAACACAATAGACATGAGTTTAAGCAAACTCTGGGACTGCCCAGGTGGCACAGTGGTAAAGAATCTGCCTGCAAATGAAGGAGACTTGGGAGACTCGAGTTCAATCCCTGGGTCAAGAAGATCCTCTGGAGTAGGAAATGGCAACCCACTCCAGTATTCTTGCCTGTAAAACTCTATGGACAGAGGAACCTGGCAGGCTACAGTCCATGGGGTCGCAAAGAATCAGACATGACTAAGAGACTGAGCATGCATGCACTGGGAGATAGTGGAGGACTGAAAAGCCTGATGTGCTGCATTCCATGGTGTCACAGAGAGCTGGACATGACTTGATTAAACAATAGCAATGAAAATATTACAATAGCATTTGCCTCAAAAGTAACCTGGCTTATATCTCTCTTTCTGATTTGTCTTCTTCACCTACAAGGTCCTGTATGTCTGGCCTATGCCACCCTCCTCACATTTAGCTCCTTACTCCTCCTGAGAGCCTCCCTGACCAGCCTCTGTCTTTCCAGTTCCCTGAGCACCTCGTTCCCTTATGACCACTGTGGATGCCTTTCCCTCTCCCTGAAAAGCTCTTTCCTTCTTTATTTGGCTAACATTTTTTTTTTTTTTTTTAACTCAAGAAAACCATCTGTTCCAGACTTTAAAATTGTGTAATTGTTAGTTTCTAAGTAATTCTTTATTTTTTAAATTGAAGTATACTTAATTTACAATGTTGTGTTAATTTCAAGTATACAGCACAGTGATTCACTCATGTGTGTGTGTGTATTCTTTTTCAGACTCTTTCCCATTATAGGTCACTAAAGAATATTGAGTAGATTTCCCTGTACTATACAGTAGGTCCTTGTTGTTACCTATTTTATATATAGTAGTATGTATAGGTTAATCCCAAACTCCTAATTGTTCTCCCTCACCCCCTGCTATCCTTGTGATAACCGTTTTTTTTTTCTATGTCTATAAATGTATTTTTATTTTGTAAATAATTTAATTTGTATAATTTTTTTTTAGATTCCACATCTTAACTTCCTTTTTGTTTTAACTTAAATGCTGCTTTCTTCAGAATGTCTTTCTTGGTCTCACAGAATAGAGAAAAATCTTCCCCAGTTATCTGCTCACCCAGGTTGTTTTACTTTCCCTCATAGAGCTAACACAAATTGTAACTCTTCTGCTGTTTCTGCAAATCATTGTTTAATGTCTTTCTTCCTCATTAAATTCTGAATTTCAGGAAGGCAGAGACTCTCCTTGTCTTGTTCATAGTGCTATCCCTGGAAACTCCCACAAGGCCTGGCATTGTGGCGGTGCTCAACAGTTATTTGTTGTATGAATGAAAGAGATCTTGGAAGAATTGCAGTCTATTCCACTGTGCTTGGGTTTATACTCAGGGCATCTGCTGTTTTCAAAGGTATTAATATAATTCACACTAAGGGTAATGAGAGATTTTCTGTCATTCTCTGAGTTCAGGTGGAAAAGCCCTAATTTCACATTCATATGATACAGGCAGATGTAAGTAAGTAGGATGAATAATATATTTAATTTATAACAGAACCAATGTTATGAAGGTGTTTAATACACTTAAGACCTTTTTTCCTTTTAGCTTAAGCCCAGTTCTCATCTAGTATAATTCATTCACTCATAACATTAATTAAATTGGTAAAAACAGGAAATGGAAGACACCTGGTTTTTATTTTTTAAAGGCACTTGTTTCATCACTAGGTGTTCCTTCAGCATGGCTCTTCAGTGCCATTGAAAACTGCCAGGCCTAAGGTATTAGCAAATAATAAGAAAAAATAGAAGTGGTTAAGTTATGAGAAATGAAAGAATAGATTTGGGAGTCAGATCTGAGTTCAAACTACAGATCCTCCATTACTTGTTGTGTGACTTGGGAAAGTTACTCAATTTTTTAAAACCTTGGCTTCTACATTTATAAAATGGGCTTACTAAAATTTGCCTTCTCTGCTTATTGTGAAAAGCATAAGAGATTATACAAAAGATCAGGGAGCCTAGCATTTTATATAATAGTAACTCTTATTACAAATGAGGCAAGTTAGAGGAAAAGGAAAAAAAAATTTGGAGACATTTAGCAAAAGGAAAAGATGAAAGAAAATGGTGCATTTGGTTTAGAGCAGGATTAGTTTGAAGAGGCGAGTAAGCAGTTACTGAAGTAGGAGGAGACAGCAGGTTAAAGTTTTACAAGTTCAATTACAACAGGTTATGCTAGAGTGAGGTAGAAACCATTGTCATGGACTCAGTTGTATCTACCTTCAAAGTACCAATATTGTTGACTTTAAAAAAACGCACAACGTGAGAGTTGAGAGTTAAGCTTTATTTGGGGCAAAATGAGGACTGCATCCCTGGAGACAGCATTTCAGATAGCTCTGAGAAATTACTCCAAATAGGTAGGGGAGGTCAGTATATATGTGATTTTGGTGGTGGGAAAATACATGCAGTCAAGCACATATTTTTCCAGAAAATTCCTCCTAGTCTGATGTAGCCTTCTGCTAGTTATGAGAAACAGTCATCACAATGAAGGGTTTTAGTGCTTTTTTAGATATCAGGAGATACAAGAATTGGACTCATAAAATCAGTTACTGAAAATTAACTATCTGAAGACCTGTCCTGCCAGTTCCCCTCTCCAACCCCAGCACAGAGTGACTCATTTCTTCTCTCCACCCTGAACTCCTTTCAGGGGACGTTGAAAATCAGCAGCTGCTACCATCCAGTATCTCAGAATGTGATTGTATTTGGAGATCAGGCTTCTAATGAGGTAATTAAGGTAACATGATGTCGTATGTTGTTATTCAGTCTCTAAATCGTGTCCAACTCTTTGTGATCCCATGGACATAGGGTCAGCATGTCAGGCTTCCCTGTCCTTCACCATTTCCCAGAGTTTGCTCAAACTCATGTCCATTGAGTTGCTGATGCCATCTAACCATAGCATCCTCTGCTGCCCCCTTCTTCTCTTGCCCTCAATCTTTTTCAGCATCAGGGTCTTTTCCAATGAGTCGGCAATTGTATTGGAACTTCAGCTTTGGCATCAGTCCTTCCAATGGATATTCAAGGTTAATTTCCTTTAGAATTGACTGATTTGATCTCCTTGTTGTCCAAGGGACTCTCAAGAGTATTCTCCAGCACCGCAGAGGACTCTTGAGAGTCCCTTGGATTGCAAGGAGATCCAACCAGTCCATTCTGAAGGATATCAAAACACATTTTAAAATATAAAATGTACAGTTACAGTTTTAAATTTGTAGAGGGATGGTACAGGGAGGGAAGTGGGAGGGGGGTCCAGGATGGGAAACACGTGTACACTCGTGGTGGATTCATGTTGATGTATGGCAAAACCAATACAATATTGTAAAGTAAAAAAGATAATAAAAAATAAATTTGTATGCAATAAATAAGATCTCAAACAGAAAAAAAAAAAAAGCACCAATTCTTTGTACTCAGCCTTCTTTATGGTCCAACTCTCACATCCTTATATGATTACTGGAAAAGCCATAGCTTTGCCTACATGGACCTTAACTGGCAAAGTGATTTCTCTGCTTTTTAATATGCTGTTTAGGTTTGTCATAGCTTTCCTTCCAAGGAGCAAGCATCTTTTAATTTCATATAACTGGTCCCTAATCCAATAGGATTGTGTCCCTATAAGAAGAGGAGATTAAGGTACAGACAACAGGAGAGATGGGTGATCATACAAGGACACAGGGAGAAGGCAGCCATTTGCAAGCCACGGAGACGGGCCTCAGAATGGAACTAATCCTATGAACAACTGGACCTTGGAGTTTCAGCCTCTGGAAATGCAAGGAAATTAATTTATATTCTTTAAGTCATCCAGTCTGTGGTATTTGGTTATGGCAACAATAGCAAACTAATATAATCACAGAGCTTGCTTCATTTTTAAAATGATCCCATGAGAGATAGGGCTTCCCTGGTGACTTAGATGGCAAAGAATCTGCCTGAAATGCAGGAAATCTGTATTCAATCCCTGGGTCCAGAAGCTCCCCTGGAAAAGAAAATGGAGCCTGGCAAGGTACAGTTCATGGGATTGCAAAGAGTCTGACACCACTGAGCAACTGACTTTCACTTTTCATGAGAGATAACACATGTGAAAATATCTACTACAGTGCTTATTTCATAGGAAATGCTCCATAAATACTGATTGAATGTTAGCAAGCAGAATGCTCTAAAGGAAAGGTCGTATATTGGTGTCAGGAGTAATGACACTTTATTCCCTGTTGTGTTGCTAACTAACTTTAGGATCTTAATTTCCCTGGACCTCAGAAATTTCACCTGCAAAAAGAATGAAAGTGAAAGTGAAAGTGTTAGTTGCTCAGTCATGAATCAGTTACTCAGTCTGGCTCTTTGTGATCCTATGGGATGTAGCCCACCAGGCTCCTCTGTTTAAGAACAAGGCAAGAATACTGGAGTGGGTAGCTATCCCCTTCTCCAGGGGATCTTCATGACCTGGGTCTCCTGCACTGCAGGCAGGTTCTTTACCATTTGAATCACCAGGGAAGTCAATAGAAAGAACAGTTTAGAGCAAATGGGTTTTACTTTTCTATAGAATTTTAGAATCAAATTGTTGGAAAATCCGGATTTCCTAAATGTGTTACCAGTAGAGATGAAACTTAAAATAGATCTTCAGATTCTCAGAGCAGTGTTCCTTCTTGCTACAGATTTTCTGCAACCATGAAATGTATTTTTGAGACTTAGATGTTAGAGGGGGATACTCCTGCTTTTATTTTTTAAGATTAAAATTTTTCAATACCAGAAAGTTGCCATTGTGTTTGCTGTGGAAGTCTTCTGATTTCAATAAATATGGTGTTGAAATATTTGTTGACTGTGCTGTATTAAAGATTGCTTTCCAGAGGGCTAATTTAAATGAAATCAACATGTAAAAGAAGAAGCCACAAGTGCGTCTGCTTTCTGATTAAGAAATTCACTTCTGTAATTGCATAGCCAAAAGAAAGGAGGGAAAACCCACTGCTGTGACCTACTTCTACCTTGGTCAGAAGCAGCTGTTTATATATATATTTTTTTTTCATTGATGTTATCTTGGTAATAAGGCCTCAAGGTCCAACCATGTGCTGTTGCAAGATAAATTAGTGACAACTGTTAGTTTATCCAAGAAAAAGTAATATTCAACTCTTCAATTACATCATATAAAATAGTTTAGGGCTCTACAGTCAGAGAAGGCAATGGCACCCCACTCCAGTTCTCTTACTTGGAAAACCCTATGGATGGAGGAGCCTGCAGGGTGCAGTCCATGGGATTGCAAAGAGTCAGACACGACTGAGCGACTTCACTTTCACTTTTCTCTTTCATGCATTGGAGAAGGAAATGGCAACCCACTCCAGTGTTCTTGCCTGGAGAATCCCAGGGATGGGGATCCTGGTGGGCTGCCGTCTATGGGGNTATGGATGGAGGAGCCTGCAGGGTGCAGTCCATGGGATTGCAAAGAGTCAGACACGACTGAGCGACTTCACTTTCACTTTTCTCTTTCATGCATTGGAGAAGGAAATGGCAACCCACTCCAGTGTTCTTGCCTGGAGAATCCCAGGGATGGGGATCCTGGTGGGCTGCCGTCTGTGGGGTAGCACAGAGTTGGACACGACTGAAGTGACTTAACAGCAGCAGCAGCAAGGCTCTACAGTAATGTCAAAGTTTGTGTTTATTCCGAAGTGGTGGCTGTAGCCATGAAATTAAAAGATGCTCACTACTTGGAAGGAAAGTTATGACCAACCTAGACAGCATATGAAAAATTAGAGACATTGCTTTGCCAACAAAGGTCTGTCTAATCAAGGCTATGGTTTTTCCAGTAGTCATGTATAGATGTGAATGTTGGACTGTAAAGAAAGCTGAGTACTAAAGAATTAATGCTTTTGACCTGTGGTGTTGGACAAGACCCTTGAGAGTCCCTTAGACTGCAAGGAAATCCAGCAAGTCCATCTTTTTTTTTTTTTTTTTTTTTAATTTTAGAGAAAGTTTATTTATTTATTTTTATTTTTAAGTCTAATTTAAATTTATTTATTTTAATTGAAGGCTAATTACTTTACAATATTGTATTGGTTTTGCCATACATCAACATGAATCTGCCACGGGTGTACACATGTTCTGCATCCTGAAACCCCCTCCCACCTCCCTCCCTGTACCATCACTCTGGGTCATCCCAGTGCACCAGCCTCAATCATTCTGTATTCTGCATCGAACCTGGACTGACAATTTATTTCTTTTTTTTTTTAAGTTTACAAAAATAATTTTATTATTATTTTTAATATAAATTTATTTATTTAATTGGAGGTTAATTACTTTACAATATTGAACTGGTTTTGCCATATATCAGCATGAATCTGCCACAGGTATACACGTGTTCCCCATCCTGAACCCCCTTCCCACCTCCCTCCTCATACC
>SJYX01009046.1:0-12633 GCA_006410675.1 Oreotragus oreotragus
TTGTGATGTTTCAGGGGGCGGTGAGTCGCGTGACGCCACCCCGCGAGTCGCTAATACGCCCTCCACCCTGACTCCCAGCGCCTCCCCCCACGCCGCTCCCGTCCCACCTAGGACCCTGACAGGCACACCCTTGTACCCCAGGCCCCTGCCCCCGCTCAGTTCGGGAAGGCAGCCCCCGACGGAGTGGGGCGCCCCAAGCCGTGCCCACCCGGCCCTGGGACGCTGGGGCACCGGCCAGGGCCTGGGACGGGGGCCGGCGAGTGTGCAGATGGGGTCTGGGGGTTCTCTCGCCAGATTTCTTTTCTGGGTTTGGATATTGGGAACCTGTTCCGTGGGGATCCAGGACAGAAGTGACCGCAGATTCTAGGAAGGAGGGAGAAGCGGCCGACACAAGCTGGATTACTCCGTGGCGTCTAGGAGTACACACCCCAGTCTCCAAGTGACCCTCTCTGGGGCTTTACTGAAAACGAAAGAATGAGCATGGACCTTTCCGTGGGGGGTGTGTGTGTGTTTCTTCACTGTTTCTTTTGAGTCTTGAGAGTTCCAGGATCTTATTTGGGGCTCACAACTCATACCTTAAGCAGAATACTTTATTGGCTTTTCAAACACAGAAAAGAAAAAAGAGGCACTGGAGTCCTGGGATTTGCCAAAGGCTGAAGAAGGAATTAGGGACGTGAGGTCCCTGCCCCCAGCTTAGTACTCTGACCCTTTCCAGAAAGCAAACAGACACACAGAGAAAGAGAAGGGAGGAGAATGGCATATATATGAGATATTCCAAGAGAGGAAAAAAAACAGGCAGGGCTCAGTGAATATTTATACATATGGGCCACGTTCATCATTGCCACATTCATGTGGTTGAAATACTAGAAACCTCGGTGGGCTACTCTCTAATTAAGAAATAACAATGAAGCCCCCACGCATGCACAGACCCTGTGCCCTTGAGGCAGGGCCCTCAGGTAGATTCCAGGGAATGGTGGCCAGCCAACAAACAAGGAAATGAGACAATTACAAACAGAAGTGAGTTCCAGGGGAAAAAAAAAAAAAATCCACCCAGGCTAAGTAACTGGGGTGCAGACAGGGGTCAGGGAGGTCTCCAAGGACTGAATTGGAGCTGAGCCTAAAACATGAAAGGAGCCAGCTTCGGGGGCAGGAGGTCAGTAGAGGCAGCCGTGGGGCACAGCCAGGGACAGAGGTGACTGCCTGAATGCGCTGCCACTCCCATGGGGGGACTTTATCTGGAGGATGAATGAGAAGCCAACTGTCCCGGTCCACAGCTCTAGCTTGCTTTCTCTTTCTCCTTGTTCTCCATTTGCCAAGTTCCCCGCCACGAGCATATATTTTTACAATCAGACAGAAAACCAATAAGTTCTTTTTTGACCTCTCGAGGCCCTTCCCAGGAGTTCCCAGCCTGCCCTGGCTCTCCTCCTCTGAGGGTCTTGAACCCCAATGGAGGCCCTATGTTGCCAACGGGAGCCCATTGGTGTCCAGGCACATGCCCCCAGGCTGAGGTTGGTGCTGCCTTCTTCCTGATTTGATTAGAAAATGCATGGTCATTTCACACTCCAGGGAGCAGGGTCTGTGTCCTGCAGAGCAGGGTGCAAGAAGCCAGGCCTCACCTCATTTTGCCCCATCTGCTAGCCATCGCCTGTTTTTACACTTCAATTTATTTTTCATAATTGTTATGGGCTAAGTTAGGCTGAAAGTCATTTTCTTTCCCCAGTCGAGAGCCAAGAGAATCAGCCTTCCCTGACATCAAGATCTCAGGAAACAGAGGGCTTTAAACAAGCATCATGGATGTTAGCTGCAGGGATGGGCCATCTTTCATGATAAAAAGATGTCTGTTCCTGTGAAGGGAACACCTCCTCTTTGGGGGGCCATTGCATAGGCGGCAGCCCCTCCCTGGCAAGGAGGGGCCTCGGTCACCACTGGTGGAGCACCAACTGTGTACCAGATGTTGGATCACCAGCCCAAAGAAGTTCTTTCTTTGCATCCAAGTGGAAAGAAACTTTTACATGGTTTTTTAAAGTGGGCTGGGAGCCTGACTCAGCACTGAGCATGATGCTGGCCTCAGCAAGGCCCAAGAATAGTCCCTGAACTCATGTGTCCATATCACTCCCTCCTCCCTTCAGGGACTCTGGACTCTGGCCCTCCCTGATTGGTCCCTATGCCACCTCCTTTTCCATCCATCCTGATTTTCCACTTTTTTGATCAAGTTCAGGTCCTGTGCAATCACCTCCAGGCCTTGATTCCTTCTGCTCCCTCTGAAATGCCCTATCCCTTCCCTGTTCCCTGCCCTTCACCTTTACCTGGCTTATTCCTGCTCTATCATGTCTACCATAAGAGAACCTTCTCCAAAACCTCTAGACCCAGCTGAGTGCCCGTCTTACACAATTCCCATAGTACTCAGTACAATCTCATGATGTCCCGTGGACCCTGCTGTTGGGTTTCCACGTTGCATTATAATTACCTTTCCATGATGGTTCCCCCCTCATCCCCCGTTTAACTGTGAACGACTTGAGAATAAGGGCCGTGTTTCATTAATTTCTCTATCTGAGCACTTAGCACAGTGCTAGGCTTAGAGACAGGTCTCAATACTGAGTGAATGGATGAATAAATGACTTTTTTTTATTGGCTTGAACTCAGAAAACAGGGATCAAATGGCAAGCAGTTGATCCCTAGGTCTTGGGCCCAAGTAAACTTCTGGGGAGGCCATCAAAAAATGTTTGTGCATTGACAGCGGGTAAAACCCAGGCTGCTGGGCACCAGGGAAGCGCCACGCTGTGAAAGGTCCCTTCCTTCTCTGGTCCACGCAGCCTCCAGGGTCTGGAACTCTGCCTGAGAGGGAAGGCCATGTGACTTCCAAGGGGGATTAGGTTATTTGCCCTCTAGCATGAATTAACAACGCTGTTTTTCTTTTGCACTTTCATTTCGGAGGAGGAAAAGTACTCTGCCTGAAGGCTTGACTTTCGGGACTTTCCAGAAACTAATTTTCTAGAAATAGTCCAATTCTGCTAGAATCCTTGCCATTGTTTAAAACTGATTTCTGCCAAGTGAAAGTTGTAGAGAATCCCTGGTCCGAACCTCAGAGAGCCTCAAACTCAACATCCCTGCCCACAGAAGGACTTGGAAACCTCAGGTCTTCCTGCCTCTGCTACAGAGACTGATGACTTCAGGCAGGTCATCTGGACAGAGGTTTATATCACCCCATCTACACCCCCACTGGCAGAGAAGACAAACAACAAAGATAATCCCAGTGGACCCTCCCACCCACTTGCAGGAGAGGAGTGTGATGGGGGCGTCCCATCAGGAAATCGCTTTCTCTGGTCACTGCCAGCGCCCTGTTTGTGTGCACAGTTCTTTAGGGTTTGGCCGGTCCTTTCTCAGTCAGAGCTAATCTGGTCTTCACCATGACCTTGCTAGACCAGCTAGACAGACATCACTTTTAGACGAGGCTAAAAACTGCTTAGTAACCTGTCCAAATTCAGAGTAAGCCAAAACCAGACTTTGTCCTCTCTGCCCACCCACATCAATCCCACATACCTATGCCTTGTCATGTTTATATAACATTTGAAAAATCATAGATAGCTCCATTAAAACCAGAGCGCTCATCAGCAGATAAAACTGTTAGCAATTTCATATCCAGTCCAGTTTAAAAATTGTGGTGAATCCTATCTAAGCATGCTTCAACTAGACCAAGAACATCTTCTGGGCAAGGAGTCTGCATTGTGATGTCATAAGGCTGCATTGTAGGGTAGACGCCCACCTCATTTATTCATGTAAAATACACTGGTTCAACGCCCATGGCCTGGCCCCGAAGGAGGACCCAACAGAGGACGAAACCAAGACTCCGCCTGTGAGCAGGTGTCCCAGCACAGGCGTTTGGACTTTGTTGTTTCAAGGGCAGAGAGGAGCCTTTGTAGGATGAAAAGGGGTCAGATTTTCCCTTTTGTTGTGGCGTGGGAAGGGATCACAGCTTGGGAGGCCCTGTTGGTCTCAGTGACACAGGTGCGAGATGGTGGTGGCCCACACCAGAGCAGCTCCTGCAGAGATAGATTCTCTGGCTGTTCAGATAGTGGCGTTGACAGTACCTGATTTTGAAGCATCTGTCCACGTCCTTGTGCATGTCTCTTAAACCCACTTTATTGCACATTTCTCAGAAGTGCTGTGCAGGCAGGACTGCCTAGTTCATCTTTGCCTTACCAGAACTCGATACCATCCTGAGCACATAGCGGGCAGGCGGTAAAGCTCAGCTGCGTGTGATGAATAAATGTGTATTTAACGCCATGAAGCAGTAACTCTAAAATCTCTTGGAGCCCTGGGCTCCTCTCGTCGGGATCTGGGACTTCCCTGGCAGTCCAGTGGTTCAGACTCCAAACTTTCAATGCAGGAGCCGCAGGTTTGATATCTGGTCTGGAAACTATGAGGCTTCCCAGTGGCTCAGTAGTAAAGAATCTGCTTGCCAATGCAGGAGACGCAGGTTCGATCCCCGGGTCAGGAAAATCCCCTGGAGAAGGAAGTGGCAACCCACTCTAGGTGTCTTGCCTTGGAAATAGCATGGACAGAGGAGCCTGGCAGACTACACTCCATGGGGTCACAAAAGAGTCGGATACAACTGAGCAGCTAAACAACATCATCTAGGACCTAAGAGCCCACATGCCATGCAGCATGGCCATAAAAGGGGGTCTCTTCTATGCCTTGGGAATGCTAGTGGAACTGAAAGTGTTAGTCACTCAGTCCTATCCTACTCTGTGCGGCCCCATAGACGGCAGCCCACCAGGCTCCACCATCCCTGGGATTCTCCAGGCAAGAACACTGGAGTGGGTTGCCATTTCCTTCTCCAATGCATGAAAGTGAAAAGTGAAAGTGAAGTTGTCCAGTCATGTCCAACTCATACTGACCCATGGGCTGCAGCCCACCAGGCTCCGCTCCATGGGGTTTTCCAGGCAAGAGTACTGGAGTGGAGTACATTGCCTTCTCCACTTTGCGACCCTACAGAATGTTAAGTGTCTGCTATTTGCTAATTTTTTGGTGCTAAATTCTCCATGTTGATTGCTACCTGCCTCCAGGAATATTGAAGGACATGATACAAAGGCTGGTAGCAGAGAGAGACACTGAAAAACAGAAGGACTTCAGGTTTAAGCAAAAGTATGGAGGATACGTGTGTGTAGGCAGACACTGAAGGCTCAGGCTGTGTGACCTTGGGCAAGTTTTTAACCTCTCTGGGCCTTTGGGGGTTTCATCTGTAAAATGAGGCCCAGAGTTGCTACCTGGCAGTTACTGTGAGATCAAAGATATGCATATAGAGAAGAGATGCTTTAGTAAGATTCAGATCATTTCTGTGGCATAAAATGAACTGCCCTTGAATTTGGGAGATTCCCCATAATATAAAATATTAATGTATTCTCTGGGACTTTATTACTTTTTGGAGTGCGGAGGTGTTGATGGGTGGTTAAAAAAAAAAAGCTTGCTTCCCTAAGTAGATACCACTGGATGTCCCAATTTCCACAAATAAAACCCTTCATTTCTTCCAGGTTTGGATAGTCAAAGGCTGCTTCCCTGGAGACAGCTCTGCTAATTTTTTTTTTTTTTGCAGGCATTAGGACACTATTTAAGGAGTATGCATTTTTCAGTAAAGCAAATAATGAAACTTTTTCTCTTCCAGAGTGTGAGATATTGGCAATGTGATGATGTGGGAAGGGACAGGATGCTGTGAGGAAGAATAAACACCATGTATGAGGTGCTTGCAACAACATTGGGGAAATATATAGAATTTAACATTTTGAAATCAAAAGAAAACTTCACTGATGATAAGCTCAGGAAGGGTGGTTTAAAAGCCAAAAGTTAGTGCAAATAGAGTCCCTGGATCAGCCCCTGTCCCTGAAGAGACAAATCAATTTCAACAAATTTATTGCCTCTCTTACCTGCTGTGCAGCTGACATTTACTGCAAAATCAGTCTTGAGCGGGGAATTTATCAGATGTCTTGCTTTATCTCATTTAATCCACTCAGCAACCCTTTGAAGGAAGTATGATTATCATTTCCTTTATTGATGAGGAAACTAAGGACAGAAAAAAATGCAGGAATGTCCCCAAGGTCACACACGTCATAGGTTAGTAGAGAAAGGACTCAACCCCAGATGTTGTGCCAAAACCAGTTTGATCTTTCTTCTCTGCGGCTGCAGCTTTGGAATCTTTTGAACTGGCCCAGCTTACTAAGTGGAGACTCACTGGGAAATGAGTTTAGCTAGCTGTTTTTTGTTGTTGTTTTTCACTCGCTGATGCTGCTGCTGCTGCTGCTGCTAAGTCACTTCAGTCGTGTCCAACTCAGTGCAACCCCATAGACGGCAGCCCACCAGGCTCCCCCGTCCCCGGGATTTCCAGGCAAGAATACTGGAGTGAGTTGCCATTTCTCTCTCCAATGCATGAAAATGAAAAGTGAAAATTGAAAGTGAAGTTGCTCAGTCTTGTCCGACTCTTAGTAACCCCATGGACTGCAGCCTACCGGGCTCCTCTGCCCATGGAATTTTCCAGGCAAGAGTACTGGAGTGGGGTGCCATTGCCTTCTCCGTAAGTCACACCCAACTCTTTGTAACCCCATGGACTACAGCACACCAGGCTTCCCTGTCCTCCACTATCTCCCAGAGTTTGCTCAAATTCATGTCCATTAAGTCAGTGATGCTATCTAGCCATCTCATCCTCTGCCGCCTTCTTCTCCTTTTGCCCTCAATCTTTCCCAGCATCAGGCTCTTTTCCAATGAGTAGGTTCTTCGCATCAGGTGGCCAAAGTATTGGAGCTTCGGCTTCAGCATCAGTCCTTCCAATGAATATTCAGGGTTGATTTTCTTTAGAATTGCCTGGCTTGATCTCCTTGCAATCCAAGGGACTTTCAAGAGTTGTCTTTAGCACCACAACTCGAAAGCATCAATTCTTTGGTGCTCAGCCTTCTTTATGGTCCAGATCTCACACCTGTACATGAGTACTGGAAAACCACAGACTTTTGTTGGCAAAATGATGTCTCTGCTTTTTAATACACTGTCTAGGTTTGCCATAGCTTTCCTTCCAAGGAGCAGATGTCATTTAATTTCATGGCTGAAGTCACCGTCCACAGTGATTTTGGAGCCCAAGAAAATAAAACCTGTCAGCTAACTGTTGGCCTTAGGTAAACAAGACCACCAGGGGTGAGATTTTCCTGCTAGGTCAAGAGTAGAAAAACTCTGTCCATTGCCCTCTGTAGGGAGGTTTCTTGTGTTTGTGTAAAATGCTGAGCGGCATTTCTACTTCTGACCCCTAAGCATCTCAAAGGGCAGCATTTCGTTGTAAAGAACACTTAGTGTAGATTTGCTGGGAAAGATGTATGTTTTGTGTGGTTGACATGGATTTTAACAGGTAGAGTCCTAAGGAATAAGGGCAAAAGCCTTGATCTAAACCAGTCATATAAGTCCTACTGATTTTATCTGGTCTCCCAAATCTGTTCTTGGTTGCTAGTGTCCAAGGCTGGCTACTATCAACCCCCACCTCCATGCATGTGTGGGCTGCTCCCACATGGAGAGGTAGAGTCTGATTTCCCTTCCCTTAAACCTAGGATGGACCTAATGACTTGCGAGACCAAGAGAATACGGTAGAAGCAATGTTCTAGGACGTCTGAGGCCGAGTCATAAGAAGCCTCGCAGTTCCAGCCTTGGTCTCTTAGAACACTAACTCCAGGGGGAGCCAGGTGTCCTTCAGTCTGAAACTGCCATGCTGTAAGGAAGCCAGGCTGGTCACGGGCAGCCAGGAGGGGGGAGAGAGAGGAAGAGAGAGGCCTCAAGAGCTCTCAGCTGCTCCAGCCATCAGGCACCAGAGTGAAAAAGCCATCTTGAACAGATGCTAACCTTCAGTCCAGTTGAACTCTTGATTACCCTGGATACCGTCTGCCAGTAACCGCACGAGAGACCTTAAGTGAGAACCTCCAAGCAGAGAGCCCTGTCAACCCCAACCTTGTTGGAGAAAAAGCGTCGCTGTTGCTGTCTTAAGTCAGGAAGTTGCATTGTGCGACACTAGATAACCAGAGCACCAGGCGCTCCGCCTCCGCAGGCGTCCTGACTCAGGCCACCAGCATCCCTCCCTTCCACAACCTCCACCCCTCCTGCTGAGTGCCTTGCTCCCCGGCTGTGCCCAACCTCACATCCCAATGTGTATTCCCCACAAGTCCCCAGAGCAATCTTGGATGGCATCAGGACCTGTCATTTCCCGGCTTCCCATCACACTTTTCATGAGAAACTGCCTCCTTCCCACGTCTGCAGTGCTCCACAGAATACAAGCACTGTATGGTATCATTTATGTGTGCTAGCTAAAAATTAACACAAATGAATGTACATACAAACAGACTCTCAGTCTAAACTCCTCGTTACCAAAGGAGAGAGGGAGGAGGGGAGGGATGAATTAGGGCTATGGGATCAAGAGATACAAATGACTCTACATAAAATAGATAAGCAACAAGGATTTACTTTGTGGCACAGGGAATTATACCCACTACCTTATAATAACCTCTAATGGAATATGATCTGAAAAAACTGAATCACTGTACCCAAAACTAACACAATATTATAAACCACTTCAGTTAAAAAAGAAGCTCAGAAACAATCTGTGAGGTTTAAAATTAACAAGTTCAAAAGCATTTCTTTGACGGAAGTCAGGATAGTGGACACCTCCCTCTGGAGGGAGGTGGCGAATGGGAAGGGACCTTGAGGCGTCCTCTAGGGGTACTTGTCATGTCGTACAAGTGTTTCTTCATTCCTTGACAGTTCGTCAATGTGTGCATTTTCAGGGTGCATGTTCCATAAAGTGTTCAAAAGTGAAAGTGCTGCTCTGCCTCCTGTCAAGCCTCTTGTGCACACGCTCTCGCTCTGCTTGGAACTCTCTGCCCTCTTTTAGAATTTCCCTGGTTAATTCTTACTGGATGCTCAGATCTAGCCTCGACCTTGCATCAGTAGGAATCTCTTTTCCTATTGTATCAGTCAGTCCTGACTGTGTAACAAAGCACCCCAAAAATGTGGTGACTTAAAGCAACAGTCAGTAATGAGCCTATGACTCGATAGTTGCCAGTTTGGGTGGGCCTTGCACTGGTCTCCCTTGGGCTCTCTCAGGTATCCATAGTGAGCTGGCACCTTGGCTGGGCTGGGTGCCCTAGCGTGGCCACCAGTGCATGGCAGTTGGCACACTGTTGATGGGGTCACCTCAGTCCTCCTCCATGTGGTCAGCAGGCCAGCTTGGGCTCATCACGTTATCATCTCAGGATCCCAAGAGCTACAAAAGAGGGCAAGTCTCAACACACAAGAGCTTCTTAAGCCTCTGCTTGTGTTTCACTTGCTAGTGTCCATTGGCCAAAGCAAGGCACATAACCAAGTTCAGATTCAGGAGGTAAAGAAATAAACTCCACCTCTGGATGGGAGAAGTCATGGCTATGTCTTCTAAACCATCCTCCCTGCCCTCAACCCACAGAGAGGACAGCTTCCCCATTACATACTCTCACACTCCCTGAACTCGCCCTGCGGGGCACTCAGCCCCCTGTAACTGACTATCTGAAAAGTGTGTTGTTCACGAGAAAAGCTCTTCCCACTTGCCTTTAACTCCACACAAGCAGGGGCTGGTATGTGGTCACTGTGGCCAGCACAGTGGCTGGGACATGTTAGGTGCCAATAAGTATTTGGACAGGAAGCAAAAAAGAAGACAAGGAGAAGAAGGGAGGAGAAAGGGGCAAGAGGGAAAGAGGGAGGAAGTCCTGGGGAAGTGGAGGCATTCCTTTGGTAGGGGACAGACTGGACCATCTCTGGGAGGCTGGGCATGCTTTGTATCCTTCCAACTCACTCTTCGCAGGTCAGCCTCTGCATCTTGGTTCACCCTGTTCTTCCCACTGGCTGCTCTCCCCACGTCCTTCTTCTGCTTGTTCAGTCCTTGGCTTTTTCAGTGGGCAGCTGAAGGTTCCTCATCTAACCCAAGCAACATTCCCCTTCCTGCCTTCTTCCTGATCATCATTGTGGCTCAAGGGATCCCCAGTATTAACTGCCCACGCTATCACGAACACATGGCTCTTCACAATCCCAATTCAACACCCTCCCAGCCCCAGGAGAAATCTGGGCTGGGTATGTCAAAATTTCTATTAAATGGTTAAGAACACAGGGTTTGGGGTATCTCTGTGTCCGTGGTTACCTGCCAGGAAGAGGTGGTGTTGGGATCCAGAGTTGGTTAGCCTGGCTCAAAGATCCCCAAACTGTGATACCCAGAGTCAGACTCCATACTCCCAAAGGAAGAGGCTCTCTCCTCTGTCTCGACGGGAGTGGGTTCATTGAGGGCAGAGGGAAGTGCAGGAGGGAGGCACGAGCAGTTTCCCTTCGTGGATGCCNGATCCAGAGTTGGTTAGCCTGGCTCAAAGATCCCCAAACTGTGATACCCAGAGTCAGACTCCATACTCCCAAAGGAAGAGGCTCTCTCCTCTGTCTCGACGGGAGTGGGTTCATTGAGGGCAGAGGGAAGTGCAGGAGGGAGGCACGAGCAGTTTCCCTTCGTGGATGCCAGAGCCTGAGGACCTGGGTCCTCCCCTCCCTCTGGGTGAGAGCAGGTGAGAGAGAGAGCCAACAGGGAGGAGGAGGCACCTGCCATCTCCTGGCCAGCCAGAGGTGGTCCTGGGATGACGGGCCCTGGTTCACACCTACAGCTCCCCAGGCGATGGATGCCTTGTGGGTGGCGAGCCTCTGCGACTCTGTGGGCCATCAGAGAGCCCAGCACCTCGTTCAGAGATGAAGTGATTCTCAAGAGGGGAAGGGGTTTCCAAGGCCACACAGCAAATTAAGGCAACCCCAGGGACCCACGATGGAGGCCAGGGCTTTTCTGTCATGCCTCGTCCTTCCTTACTGCCTTCACAACTCCCATCTGCCCACCTCCATACCCAGCTTTCAGCCTGGCTGGTGACCAGTCCAGGGGAATGAGTTGTTGAAAGAGCCAGTTCCCAAGGCCAAGGAGAGAGGGGAGAGGCAGAGGGAGCAGGCAGATACTGTCTGGGATGGACTCCATAATCAGCCTTTGTGACATCCCTGTGACTATCTTTAGAACTGAGCTTTGGTTTAAGTTGCCGGATGCATGTTAGGTGCACTGTTTAACTAGAACCTACATCCTAGGGCACGTCTTCAAAGTAATATACTTAGGAATCATGCTCCACAGAACAGCAAGCCTCAAAAACAGTTTGTT
The DNA here is from genome assembly GCA_006410675.1 of Oreotragus oreotragus. Classification (NCBI taxonomy): domain Eukaryota; kingdom Metazoa; phylum Chordata; class Mammalia; order Artiodactyla; family Bovidae; genus Oreotragus; species Oreotragus oreotragus. The sequence goes on from SJYX01009046.1 coordinate 11,222, forward strand.
GAATTGGTGCGTGCATGTGAAATTAAGTCACTTCAGTCATGTCCAACTTTGCAATCCCATGGACTGTAGCCCACCAGGCTCCTCTATCCATGGGATTCTCTAGGCAAGAACACTGGAGTGGATTGCCTCCAGGGGATCTTCCCTACCCAGGGGTCAAACCCACATGTCCTGCGTCTCCTGCATTGGCAGGTGGGTTCTTTACCACTAATGCCAATTGGGAAGCCCAGAATTGATACCATAAATTCTTAGCTAATTAGCAGGGGTGATATTGCAAATACTTTCCATTGATGAGATCATCCTTGCATAAGAATTCTGTTTGGTGATGGATACCGCACAGTCCCCATCTCTCTGAGTGAACTGAGCTCAGGGATACTATGCACCCAGCAGCCTTACACCTTCAGAGGAGCGCTCAGCCCATGGCTCTAACTGGGGCTGCACCACCTGCTAGGCAGGGACTCTGAGATCACCGAGAACCTCAGACCCTACCTTCACTTGGGGTCCAGTCCTCAGAAGAGGGTCAAACTTGCCACCAAGCCACTCTATAGGGCACTTGACAGATGCTTTAAAGGACAGCAAGCTGTCCTCAGTCTGCCTACATGTGGCTTCTACATTCAGGAACCATTCTCCATGTTTATGTATTACTTTGTCGGAGATTCCCCATGGTGATGAATAAACTGTGGTCCCTCCAGACAATGGGATGTTATTCAACACTAAGAAAGAAATGAGCTATCAGGCCATGAAAAGACGTGGGGAAACTCAAATTCATTTTACTAGGTGAAAAAAGCCAATCTGAAAAGGCTACACACAGTAGGATTTCAACTACGTGACTTTCTGGAAAAGACAAAATTATGGAGACAAGAAAAAGATCAGTGGTTGCCAGGGGTTAGGGACAGGGAGAGATAAACAGGGGAAACACTGGGGATTTTTAGGGCAGTGAAACTAGTCTGTATGATATTACAATAATGATGGATACATACATTAACATTAAACCCCTAGAGTGTACAACACCAAGAGTAAATTCTGATGTAAAGTATCTGTTTTGAATGATAATGATTTGTCAATGTGGGTTCAATGATTATAATAAATGTGCCAGTCTTTGGGGAGGTTGTTGATAATAGGGTGCATGTGTAAGGTCAGAAGGTACTTTCCACTCAATTTTGCTCTGAATCTAAAACTGCTTAAAGAAAATGAAAGGCTATTTAAAGACAACAACAACTCATTGTGACCCTATGACCACCCAGATCACAACGGGAGAAGTCAAGGCACAGAGTGGGATAGTCCTTTCCCCAAGCATCACGGTAAGGAGGGGATGGAGCTGGGGTTTGAACCTGGCTCTGCTGTCTGTCTATAGTTTTTCCAGTGGTCATGTATGGATGTGAGAGTTGGACTGTGAAGAAAGCTGAGTGCCGAAG